>JALGAQ010000009.1:1978677-2004026 GCA_028829895.1 Sinotaia quadrata | reverse complement strand
AAATCCCATAACCCGGTTCAACGTCCCGTACTATCCCCTGACTAGCTTTTTAGTTGTTTCTGCCATCCACCGACTTACGACTGTGACCTGCGCTGGCTAAGACTGAAATAGTACAACTCTCACCCTTGTTACAACAGCGCAAGCCAGCCCCTAAGAGCCTCGGGTGACTACAACCGACGCGTTACTCGTAGCCTTTTATTAAATAAATCTATTTTGCTTCCCGTTAACCCAAAACGATGATCAACAACATCAGATATTCACAATTGTTCCTTGCTATAATACGGTGATATATTTTGGCATGGCGATTCCTCGCTTATTTCGACATGACGAAATATCGCAGACTGATTCATATCGGGACCTGAAACGTCGAACATGCGATTAATGAAATCGTCTGATAGCGGCGAATTTCTTGTACATTCTTCAAAGGCCATCGCATCAACCTTATGTGTAGAAAGTATATCTCAGTCGAGAGCAGCACCAGAGCTACATTCTAGAAAAAAACTATTTCAAATGATCGAAATGAATTCAAGAGGAACCGGTGAACCCAACATGATAAGAGTCGAACGATTTAGAAATATATCCTAATCCCGCGGTAGTATCACCGGAAGAATGCGATTCATCATGTAAAACATCCCGGAGATAACATAACCCTAAGCCATAATATTCGCTTTTACAGGCAGAAAACGAGGCAATTTATTTTCTTTAGATTGCACAACTGGAGAGAATGCACTCACGACACCTTCATAATGGGACCGTCGAAAGACCGATTCCTCTTATAAGCGTGGCCCATGAGACAAAACAGCGCAGTCACCATCTTCAGACATCAACTCAAATGCAGTCTCAGGCTCCAACTCAGTCTCAACCGCCTCGCCTGCAACGTCATTGAGCGTCGCTTTGGCTATGAACAGCAGTTCACTCACTTCTGTCTGATAAGGCCTCTTATCAAAACGTCTTATCGGGTTTTCCCGAGGCTGATCTCTTCGTTCCAACATTTCGTTGGTTCAATAACTTTTTCCGAGCTTCCCTATTCAAAAATATAGATCGAACTGAGAAAATAACCTTGTTAGCATTGTTAATCTTGCCGTTGACCATCCATGCCCAACTGCGCTTAGTGTCGTCAGTCATAGTACACACGATACGTGTGTGCGGTTCATTCCCATCCATCCTACGACAAGCCCCAAACCTGTTATTGTCTAGATTGCCATTTACCTCCGAATTTGTTTCAATGTTGGTTTACGCGATCTCGTTTTGCTCATTTTAACTTGTACCAAGTGACAATCGGGTGCTAAGAGTGTTTGCTTCGAGATAACGCGCCTTATTTCATTTACCCGATTGACAATAGTTATAGCCAATAACTATTTCGCTGTAGACATTCCTTAACCTTGTGTTGGTTTTACATTTGTTTACGTGAACCTTTGAGGTAATGTATATATGATTATTATTGATTATGATCTAGAATCGCATAACGTGTTCTGATAGAATAAACGTATTCTTGTTAATCGGGACCAGCGTATCTCTCTAGGTTTATCGAAACTCTGAGGCCCTTATCAGCAGATAAGATTTACGATTCTTAAAGACACCAATCGGATCAATACACGAAGGTAACGATTTCGGTGCGGTTCGAAAACCATAGTATTCAAAACGTAAACAAAGGGCTGAGACCCCTACAAAGGTACGTGATCCACTCACTTACGCCGTCCCAAAACGTCTACGGCCCCAGCGAGTACAGAGGTAACCCACCTCGATTAGATCTACCCCGGTTCGATGGAAGCCCGCGGCATTACTAGAAGTTTATGCAGCAGTTTCAATACCTGATCGAACAGAGAGTGCCGGACAGCGCGCAGAGGTTGATGCACCTAATCAATCAATGCATAGGACGGGCACGCGAAGCCATTTACGAATGCTTCGGTGGTGATCCAGATAGCGACAATGCGATGGCGAAGGATATCCACTGGGATGCCTACGGCAGGGACCAAATGGTCATGACAGCGATAATAGAACATCTCTTCAAGAGGCTGAGAAGGCCCCACGACGATGCGGACTCACTGAATTGGTTGGCTATAAGGATGCGTAACTGCCAGCTAGCCCTCCGACAGAGTAAATGAGAAGCGGAGCTGAACACAGTAGCAAACCTAGAACGCATTGTGTGCAAGCTACCAGATGACTCTAGGCGCAGTTGGGCGCGACTGTCCGCTTAGAATTCAGATGCAAATGAAGACGTAACCTTCTCGGACTTTTGCACCTTCGTCAAAAACAAAGCACGTGTAGGACGCAGAGCGTCCGGTTAATTCATCGACAACTCAAAGGCCGCGGATAGACGGGATTACGCTCAAGTAATCGCAAGACGCTTCGAAACCAAGCTCTATAGGGTACGAGCAGGAGGGAAACAGTTCGCGACGCGAGGTAACACCACCACCACTTCATGGGTTAGAACGCTGTGATAAATACTCCTGGTTATCGGTACATCAGCGCTGGAGGGTAGTTCGATGCAATGGTCTGTGCTTTGTATGTATCAGAAATGGTCACCGAAGTGAAAGCTGCCCGAGTGGAAAACTCTGCGTCAGTGGTAGGTGCAATAAGCAACATCACCACACCCTGCACTAGGCGACAGCGTTAACCCCTACCGATGCCACGACGAATATATGTGGAGCAACAAACAGTCCGGGAGGAGTATGGCTAGGCGTTATCCAGGTGCATATGCACGGGCACAAGAAAACTATAGTCGCGTACGCTCTTTTGGACAACGGATCGGATATCCACCTGATAGAAGAGGACGTCACCAGACAACTAGGCCTGGTGGGGTCCATAACTACGCGCATCATTGCCACCGTTAACGGGTCTTATAGCATACACTCCACGAGGGTTGCAATGAAAGCCTCTTCTATGGATGAAACCGAAGATGGCGAGATCGATAACGCATTATGCGTGCCTAAGCTACCGATTGGTTCCGTAAGCACCCCGATTCGGGAGTACGCCGGTAAATGGAAACACCTTGCAGGGATTACCTTCGATCAAGCTTCGGATTGCAAAATACGAATGTTCATTGGAACAGACGTACCCGACGAACACACCCCACTAGAATGTAAGTCCGATGAACCGAAGGACCCCTATGCCGTTCGGACGCGACTAGGGTGGATAATGTTGGGTCCAGTGCGTCAAGCCGTTGATAATTATGGGAGAGTAAACGCCAATCAAGTAGTTCCGCGTGTTAGCGAGCAACTGAAAACCCTATCTGGAGGAATCCAAGATTCATTACCATCCATCCCACGACAAGCCCCAACCCTGTGATTCCCCTTGCCCTGATTGTTGCTTTACCTCCACCCTTCTTTTAATTTCGGGGTTACACCATCATGCTTTATTCACTTAGACTTCCACCGCGCGACAGTAGAATACTAAGAGCGTTCGCTCCGAGACGATAACTATTTCCCCGTTCTCATTTTTTCGTTGGGTTGGTTATTACCTGCTAAAGTGAACCTTTGAGGTAATGTACATATTTTTATTATTGATTATGCTACAGAATCGCATAAACAGTTCTGATAGAATAATCGCATTCTTGTTGGTCGGGACTTACGCATATCTCCAGGTTTATCAAAATTCTAGGGCTCTTATCAACGGATATGAATTACAATTCTCAAAGAAGTTAGAATTCTCAAAGCCACTACCAATGTCAATACTTAGATTGACGAATTCTGAGCTGCTCAGAAAACCTTGGTCAACATCCAAAACTTCGTTTGGATAAGAAAATTTGGCTTTAGAACAACCTAAAGAAAAATGTTAACGCACAACTTCCACTCTGGATCCGAGGAACGCGAGACGTCTGATAAGACCCGGCAAGTCTTCGTTTCTGTCCCCTCCAGTTTTATGGCTAGTTCATGTCATAATTTAGATAAAGATAGTAACGTTATGTCTCCCGGTAGTCTCGACGGTTCAAGTAACCACGGTGACTCGAGCGATAGCGATGTTAGTAAATGCAATCGAGAGGACCGGGCGAAAGGGCCGAAGCAAGAAGGAAGACAACCCGCTGCAGAATCGTCCGACGATGAGCTAAGCGAAGAAGAAGACAAAATCCTAGCCCGATTGCAGCAGCTACGCCTAAAGAAGAAGAAGCGTCCCGCCAAAAGGCAAACCGACCCCCACGCACTCATGATTTCTAGAGAGACCGACCAGCCCGATGTTAAGGTGAACGATAAGCTGCAACAAGTACAACGATACGTAATCCAGTCGCTTGCACCTCCCCAAAATGACTATGCCCCGGCCCCATATAGAGATGACACTCCCCGATTAAATCTCCCACGATTCGATGGAAACCCGTAGCAATACTGGAAGTTCCTGCAGCAGTTTCAATGCCTGATCGAACAGAGAGTGCCGGATAGTTCGCAGAGGTTAATGTACTCAATTAATCAGTGCACAGGACAGGCGCGTGAAGCCATATCCGAATGCTTCGGTGGGGATCCGGACGGTGACTACACGATGACAAAGGACATTCTTTGGGACACCTATGGCAGAGACCATATGATCACTACCGCCATTATAGATTACCTATTTAGTGGCCTGAGAAGGTCGCACAACAACGCAGATTCGCTGAGCGGGTAGGCCATAGGAATGCGTAATTGCCAGCTGGCTCTACGACATAGTAGACGGGAGGCAGAGCTCTACACTGTCGCTAACTTAGAACGCATTGTGTGCACCCCACCCGACGATTCTAGGCACAGGTGGGCGAGATTGGCGGCGAAGAAGGCAAATGTCAACAAAAAACGTGAATTTCTCAGATCTCTGCGCATTCGTCAAGAAAGAAGCATGTGTACGGTGCAGGGCTTTCGGGAAATCCATGGAAGCCACGAAGGCAACGGAAAGAAGAGACCCGGTACAAGGGAACGCTATGCGGATTTACATTAGACCGCACAGGACAGGATTGGAAGGGAGACAATTCTCGACAATGGGAATAGAATTGTCATGCCTTTTCTGAGGAAGACCTCATAAACTAGAGTCCTGTCACGCGTTCCGCACAATGACTCTAACTCGAAGATAGTCCGCGTTGCGACGTTATGGTGTGTGCTTCGTATGCCTCAGGAGTGGTCAAAGTTGTGAAGTATGCTCGGTAGATAAACACTGCGGGGTATATGGATGCCAAGCCCGTCACAATCGCTTGCTGCATTATGCACAATCCGAAAGAGATGTCCGCCCTAAGGTTAACACGTGTGGTTCGACCAATTTGGGCACTGACAGTAAAGTCTCACTAGGCGTGATACCGGTTCGCATAGTGGGTCCTAAGAAGACACTGGTGGTCAGCGCGTTCTTGGATAACGGCTCCGAAGTTACGTTGACCGATGAGAAGTTAGCCCGAGCCCTTGGTGTAAACGGAGTTAAGACGTCCCTGTAGAAGAATCCAAGACTCATTCCCGTCCGTGCCACGACAAGCCCCAACCCTGTGATATCCCCCGCCCTGATTGTTGCTATCCCCACTTTTGTTTTAATGGTGGGTTACACCACCATCTTTATTCACTTTGACTTTTATCGCGGGACAGTTACATCAAGAGCGTTCGCTCCGAGGTAACCTGTTTTTATTTTACTTATTTTGTGCACAAATTGCTTATAGACAATAACGATTTAAGTGTTGACATTTACTTCTTTGCGTTGGTGTTACCTACTAACGTGAACCTTTGAGGTAATGTACATACTTTGTATTATTGTTTATTATTTAGAATCGCATAAATAGTGCCGATAGAATATTTGTATTCTTGTTGGACGGGACTAGTGCATCTCTCCAGGTTCTCTGCAACTCTGAGGCTCCTATCAACGGATAGGAGATACAATTCTCAAAGAAGTTAGGATCCACAAGCCACTACCGACGTCAATACTTGGATTGACGAATTCTGAGCTGCTCAGAAACTTGGTCGACATCCAAAACTTGGTTTGGATAAGAAAATTTGGCCTCCGAACAACCATCGAAGACGATGTCAACGCCCAAGAATTCTGGATCCGAGGAACGCGAGACGTCCGAGAAGACCCGGCAAGTCCTCGTTTCTATCCCCTCTGGTTTTATGGCTAGTTCATGTCATCAGTTAGGTGAAGATATTAACGTTATGACCCCAGGTAGTCTCGACGGTTCAAGTAACGACGGTGCCTCAAGTGATAGCTATATTAGTGAACGCAATCGAGAGGACCGAGCAAAAGCCCCCAAGCAAAAAAGAAGACAGCCTGCTGCAGAGTCGTCCGATGATGAGCCGAGCGATGAGGAAGACAAACTCTTGGCCCGATTGCAGCAGCTGCGCCTAAAGAAGAAAAGGCATCAAGAGAGAAGAAAAACTGAGTCGCATGCACGCAAGATCTCTAGAGAGACCGCCTCGCCCGATGTTAAGGTGAACGACAAGTTGCAACACGTACAACGGTACGTGATCCACTCGCCTACACCTCCCCAAAACGACTATGCCTCCACCCCGTACAGAGGTGACACTCCTAGGTTAGATCTCCCAAGATTCGATGGAAACCCGCGGCATTACTGGAAGTTTATGCAGCAGTTTCAATGCCTGATCGAACAGAAAGTGCCCGATAGTTCACAGAGGTTGATGCACCTAATTAACCAGTGCACAGGACAGGCGCGTGAAGCCATATCCGAATGCTTCGGTGGGGATCCGGACAGTGATTACGCGATGGCCAAGGACATTCTGTGGGACACCTATGGCAGGGACCATATGGTTACCACCGCCATTATAGATGATCTATTTAGTGGTCTGAAAAGGACGCACAACGATGCTGAGTCGCTCAGCGGTTGGCCATCAGGATGCGTAACTGCCAGCTGGCTCTACGACATAGTAGACGGGAGGTGGAGCTGGACAAAGTCGCTAACCTAGAACGCATTGTTTGCACCCTGCCCGACGACTGTAGGCGTAGTTGGGCGAAACTAGCCGCCAAGAAGGCGGAAGCGAACGAAGATGTGACATTCACCGACCTGTGCGCATTCGTCAAAAAGGAAGCGCGTGTACGGCGCGGGGCCTTCGGGAAATTCATGGAAGCCCCGAGAGTCACGGAAAGAAGAGACGCAGCGCCAGGGAGCGCTAGACGGCCTGACACTAGACCGCATAGAACATGGGTGGAAGGCAGACAATTCTCGACAGTGGGAAAAGAAGTATCATGCCTGATCTGCCGAAGGGCTCATGAACTAGAGCCCTGTCACGCGTTTCTCACAATGACTGTAACTCAAAGGTGGTCCGCAGTGCTACGTTATGGTGCGTGCTTCGCATGCCTCAAGACCGGCCACAGGTGTGAAGTATGCTCGGTAGATAAACACTGCGGGGCAGACGGATGCCAAGCGCGACACCATCGCTTGCTGCATTATGCACAATCAGAAAGAGATGACGGCCCTGAGGTTAACACGTGTGGTTCGACCAAGTTGGGCACTGACAGTAAAATCTCCCTTGGCGTGCTACCGGTTCGCATAATGGGTCCCAAGAAGACACTGGTTGTCAACGCGTTCTTGGATAACGGCTCGGACGTTACGTTGGTCGATGAGAAGTTAGCCCAAGCCCTTGGCATAAACGGAGTTAAGACGTCCCTGAATATCTCAACCATCGCAGGCTCCACTTCCCTCAATGCTACCAAATGCAGCTTGAAGGTTACCTCGACAAGCGGTAAAGGTAGGGTGGACATCCCTAATGCGTTTAGAGTGTCTAAATTGCCGATAGGATGCGCGTCTAACCCAACTCTCGATTACGTCAGTAGGTGGAAACACCTGGAACAGGTTGACCTCCGGAAACTGGCAGGATCGGATATCAAAATCCTGATTCGATCAGACGTACCGGACGCTCACATACCCTTGGAATGCCGGTCGGGCAAACCGAAGGAGCCTTATGCTGTTCGTACAAGACTGGGTTGGATTCTGTTAGGGCCAGTGGGTCCCTCGACTGTCAGTGACCGTAGGGTGAACGCCATTCTGTCCGTGCCCTCTGTTCAACGGCCTTCGAAGTTATTACTCGAGACGGACTTCGAAGTTACAGAAGCTGCAGGGTCTGAGTCGTTGGTGCCATACGAGGCCGAAGTTGTAGAGGAAGGTGCACCTGACAAGGCATCTTTGCGTGAATCCGAAACTGAGCTATTAACTGATTCCGACGTGACCCTTGCTGAGATTGCAGATGAGGCATGTAGAACCGAGGCTGATGGGAATCTTGAGATTGATTGTGATTCGACGCTTAAAGCCAGTGAGTATGTTACTTCATCTCATGTGCCACCACTATCGGAGAACTTGATCGTTTCACGGTATCGGGATGCAGGTGTTGTGTCATCAGTTGAGAAATCCTCTTCTCCGCCTATCAATGCAGGTGCTATACCTGAAGATGAAGTTAGCTCTTCGAAGGATGCGGTAGCCAACGTATGGCTACAGGGAAATTCTCGTTTTTCTTATGATTCTGCGGCGGGAACAGGCAATATTTCTAAGCCGTTAGACTCTCATCGTTTTGAGGCAACTGGTTCCACGGGATTTTATTTCGATCATTTGGAACAGTTTTCTCCGGAACGCAGCTCTAGTGCTGCTCCTGACTCAGACTTACTTTCTACACGTAAAGTTGAGGCTGTGGCCTTTGAAGAATCTTCAATGAATTCGCCATTTGCAGACGCTATCTTCGATTGTACGTTTAACATTTCAGGCCCCGATGTAAATCAGTCCGCGCTACTTCGTCATTTGGGACGGAGTGAGGAATTGCCACGCCCGAATATATCACTGTTTAATGGCAAAGAACAATCATCAAGATGCGATGTGGTTGATCTTCATTTCGAGCTGACGGGATGCGATAAGAACGACGTGTTTAACAGAAGGCTGCGAGTAGGTGGGTTGTAGTCGCTCGAATCTCTAAGGGGCTGGCTCCCGCTGTTGTAGCGAGAGTTATAATTGTACTATTCCAGTGTGAGCCAGCTCAGGGCACAGCCGTAGGCGGTGGGCGGCGGCGACAACCCAGAAGTTAGGGGGGCTGATAAGGGGGCGCCAGTAGTCTGACATGAGCTAGCCTGCTAGGGGGACTTGAAATCGTGACCGATTTGGGGGGCGGTGTAGAAAAATCCAAGATTCATTCCCGTCCGTGCCACGACAAGCCCCAACCCTGTGATATCCCCCGCCCTGATTGTTGCTATCCCCACTTTTGTTTTAATGGTGGGTTACACCACCATCTTTATTCACTTTGACTTTTATCGCGGGACAGTTACATCAAGAGCGTTCGCTCCGAGGTAACCTGTTTTTATTTTACTTATTTTGTGCACAAATTGCTTATAGACAATAACGATTTAAGTGTTGACATTTACTTCTTTGCGTTGGTGTTACCTACTAACGTGAACCTTTGAGGTAATGTACATACTTTGTATTATTGTTTATTATTTAGAATCGCATAAATAGTGCCGATAGAATATTTGTATTCTTGTTGGACGGGACTAGCGCATCTCTCCAGGTTCTCTGCAACTCTGAGGCTCCTATCAACGGATAGGAGATACAGTCCCTGAATATCTCAACCATCGCACGCTCCACTTCATTCGATGCTACTAAATGCAGCCTGAAGGTTACTTCGACAAGCGGTAAAGGAATGGTGGACATCCCTAATGCATTTAGAGTGTCTAAGTTGCCGATAGAATGAGCGTCTAACCCGACTGTGGATTACGTCAGTAGGTGGACACACCTGAAACAGTTTGACTTCGAGAAACTTGAAGAATCCTGATTGGATCAGATGCACCGGACGCCCACAGACCCTTGGAATGCCGGTCGGGCAAACGGAAAGAGCCTTATGCCGTTCGTACAATGCTGGGTTGGATCTTGATAGGGCCAGTCGGTCCTTCGACTGTCAGTGACCGTAGGGTGAACGCCATTCAGTCCGACTCCTGTATTCAACGGCTTTCGAAGGTGTTATTAGATGCAGACTTCGAAGATACAGAAAGTGCAGGGGCTGAGTCTTTGGTGCCATGCGAGTCTGAAGTCTAAGAGGAAGATGCACTCGAAAAGGCATCTTTGCGTGAACCTGAAACTGAGTTACTAACTGATCCTTATGTGACCCCTGCCGAGATTGCAGATGAGGCATGTGAAACTGAGGCCGATTTGAAGCCTGAGATTGATTTTGATTCGACGCTTGAAGCCAGTGACTATGTTTTTTCATCTCATACGTCACCCCTACCGGAGAACTTGATCGTTTCACGGTCTCAGAATGAGGGTTTCGTGTCTTCAGTAGGGCAACCCTCATCTCTGCCTATCAAAGTACCTGCTATACCCGAAGATGACGTTAGATCTTCGAAAGAGGCGGTTGACAACGTTTCGCTACAGGGAAATTTTCACTTTTCTGGTGATTCTACCGCGGGATCGGGCGATATTTATAAGCCGTTTGACTCTCATCGGTTTGAGGCAACTGGTCCCACGAGATTTTATTTGGGTCATTTGTAAAAATTTTCTCCGGAGTGGGTTTCGGGTGCTTCTCTCGACTCAGATTTACTTTCTACACGTAAAGTTGAGATTGTGGCCTTTGGAGAATTTCCAATAAATTCACCATTCGCAGATGCTCTCATTGCTTACACGATTGACGTCTCAGGCCCCGAAATAAATCAGTCTGCGCTACCTCGTCATGTTGGATGGAGCGAGGAATTACCACGCCCGAATATCTCACTGTATTTTGGCAAAGAACTATCATCAAGATGCGATGTGGTTGATCTTCATTTCGAGTTAACGGGCAATCACGACCGAAGATAAAGTACTTTCACCGGATGGTTGTGGGATCGAACGTAAGCCGGGGTTAGAATGGGACTCTAGGTGTAGGAGATCGGATCCATTACTCGCTATTAACATCCAAATCAAGAGTGGTGACTCTTAAAATCGTTATGATACCAAGGATGGAGCTAAATGAAGCCAGGTTAGCAGTGCAGACAGCCAAATTTCGTACGTGAGGAAATGAACATAACGACTGATGAGACGTTTTATTCGACCCATTCAACGATCGTGTTGTACTATATCGAGAATACAGACTCGCGCTACAACACCTTTGTGGCCAACTACTTAGCCACCATCCACGAATTATATAGACCAGAACAATGGCGACATGTGAGGTTGGAACAAAACCTAGCTGGCTTAGCCTCAAGAAAGACAACCTCACATCAAGCTATGTCTGAATAGTTCCATGGTGCCAATTTTCTGTGGCCAGACGTAAGCAACTGGCCGGCACTGGAACGTGGCAAAATACCTGTAGAAGAGCCCGAATGGAAGGCGAAGATCGCAACGATTGACGCCATAGCGAGCAGCACCGGTATCAAACGCGTAGCGTAGCACTACTCCGATTGGACAAGGACGCTGAATGCGCTAGTATGTTTCGCACGATTTAATAGCTTTCTCTGAATATCCGTTTCGAATAACCCAAACATGCGCCTAAGGCTAGGCTTGCCTAATCTAAACGAACTGAGAAATGCCGAGACGGACCTCATAGAGGATGTACAAGCATAAGCATACGCGGGGGAAATATCCGACCTTGCCTCAGGCACGGATACGGAAAATAGAAGGATCCTTGTGAAGCCCAAGGATTTGAATCCGGTCTTATTGGATGGCAATCTGCGTGTCGGCGGTAGGCTACAGTATGCTGATTACCCCCTCTCCAGGAATCATCTTAAAATCCTGACGAAGACGCATCACGTGACCGAACTGATTATTCGGCACTACCCCCTGACGGAAGGACACTCCGGGTGTGCACAAGTGTTGGTGACCGTTATCAAACGATATTGGATCGTGCAAAGATATGCCGCTGTTAAACGAGTCATTGGACCTTGGTTCATATGTCGTCGGTTGCAGACACCGCCTTCACAGCAAATTATGCTACCGTTACCGGCGGCTAGAATGCAGAAGAGATGACATCCATTCAAGCTGGTAGGTATCGACTACTTTGGCCCGATGTCTGTAAAACGCGGCAAAAGCCTAGAGAAGCGATACGGGTGTTATTTACGTGTCTACAAACACGCGTGCTCCACATAAAGGTGGCCCATTCCTTAAATACCGATTCCTTCATTATGGCGCTGACCAGATTCATCGCACGATGGGGTCCGCCCGACGAAATCTTCAGTGACAACGGCAGTAACTTCGCAGGCGCGGAAGCCGAGCTCAAATCAGCCCAAAGTAGTCTCTCGCAGAAGAAGAAAAACGACCATCTCCTGACACATCCGGTACAGTGGCACTTTAATTCCCGCTCGCGAGTCATATGGTAGAGAGTGATCCGATCGGTGAAGCTGGTCATCAATTCGCTGTCACGAGAGCAGATGGTTAGCGACGAAGTGCTGATGACCGTAATCACCGAAGCTGAGCGAATCCTCATAACAGAGCCCTGGTCCGACGTTAAGGATCTGATAGCCCAGTCACCTAATAACCTATTACTGCTTCGCGCGAACGGTACATCCATTCTGCCGCGACCATGAACGCACGTTACGCGAAACGGTGGCATCAGGCGAATTACTTGACGGAGCTATTCTGGCGACGGTGGATCGATGAGTACGTACATACTTTAATGGTGAAACAGAAGTGGCTGCTAAAGCAAAGGAACCTTCGCCCAGGTGACGTAGTGCTGCTGTTCAACGACCAAATACCACGCGATATATGGCCACTGTGCGTGGTGGATACCTGCGAGTTATCGAGTGACGGCGCTGTAAGGTACTGCTTCCGTCAAATTTATCAATTTACTTGTTAAATTAAGAGGCAAGGCATAATTCGCATTATGAGCATACGGCACGGGCAATTTGGGTAAAAGGCACGAAAGCTCATTATCGCTAACCATATTAACAGCCGACATATTCTTCTTCAAACTGATCGATTTCTCATCAGGGACATGAAGAAAGTCAATCATTTCCAATGAATCAGCAGTGCTTTCCACATGATTATCAATCAGAGCGCACTCTGCCATATTTTCCCTCCAGCATTCAAGTTTGATCTGATCCAGACCTAAGCACGAAACCGGTGGCGCTTCCTTAGTCGTTCCACGCGTGTTGGTCCTGTTCTCAGAGTGTTCTGTTCGCTTTACACACCGAAGTGAGTGGGGGTGTTACCTGATGCACCCAGCAAAACCACAAGCTGTCATGCTTGTGCAATCATCGCTACGGTGTCAGCCTCTCAGACAAGCGAAACATAACCCACTTCGGCGTAACACCTTCCATCGCAGCGCTAAAGACAATCGAGAGTATATTTGGCAACGCTCTAAACAATGTGCTCGGTAACAGATCGAGTAATCACTTACCCTTTATTGAAAACAAGCTTCCTTCCGCTCTTGCTCCATAAGTCTTCATATCTAAAGTTCTTTGGTTCCCCTAGGTCGCTCGCATCGTTCAAGCGTTTTCGTTGGTGTCATGAATTTACCAAACACACCACTTATAACACGTGCCTCTTTTTGAACAAACGCAGAAAGGTCCGAGAAATTCCCTTCCTTTCCTTTGTCTACCTTTTTAGCGGCCAATTGTGCCGATATGCGCCTAGAGTTTTCGGGTAGATTATACACAATGCGTACTAGATTAGCTATAGTGTTCAGCTCGGTTTCATGCCTAATCTGACGAAGCGCCAGTTAGCAGTTACGCATAAGTATGGCTAACCCGTTGAACGATTCTATGTCGTCATGAGTCATGTTCATCCCATTGAATAGATCTTCAACTATGGCTATAGTTAACATATGGTCTTTACCATGCATGCCCTGAGGATCTCTTCCGCCATGGCATAATCACTGTCCGGGTCACTCCCAAAGCATTCAGAGATATGTTCGAGGACTTCCCTATGCACTGATTTATCAAATAAATCAGTTTAGCCCGTTGTCTGATATTCTCTGCTCAACCAAGAAATGGAACTGCTGCTTATGCTTCAATAATATTTTGCGGTTTCCATCCAACTGCGGAAAATCTGTACGGGGCGCATCGCCTCCATATTGGTTGACGGCATAAATGTTTCGGGGTGGCGTAGAAGACTTGATCACGTACCGATGTACGTGTCTCAGTTCTTCAATGTGATTGACTTCAGACAGATCAAATTTTTTGGAGAATGAACAAGCGCCTTGTGCTTTCAGCATGGCCTCAATCCACTTCTTTCTCTTCAGCCGTAGTTGTTGGAGCCATGCTAACGCTTCTTCTTCTGTTTCACTCAAGTCTTCGTCGGACGGCCCTGCGGCGGTTTTCTGCCGCCCATTCGTTTGTTTCATCGTCTGATCAGCTGCGTTCAAGTTATCATGATAGTTTCTTAAAAATGATCACTATCATCTCTTAACGCTTCATTGTTACCTAAAAAAAAATAAGATTTAGTGACACCAACGGCAACATCATCCTTATCTGAATCATAACATGAACCAGCCTTAGAACCAGAGGAGAAGGAAATCAAGACTTATCCGGTATTCTCACACGTCTCGCGTTCCTCCGATATTGTAAAGCTGTTGTTCAACGACATTTTCCTGTTTCTTTACAGGCCAAAAGTTCGTATTCAAACCAAGTTTTGGGTACCACGGTTTTTGAACAGCACGGAAATCGTTACCTTCGTGTATTGATCCGAATCGTGTCTTGGAGAATTGTAAATATTATCCGTTGATAAGAGCCTCAGAATTCCAATGAACCTGGAGAGATGCGAAAGTCCCGGTCAAAAAGAGTACGTTTATTCAATCGGAACAATTCATGCAATTCTAAACAATAAACAATTATACAGTGTGACCTCGCCTATTCGTGGTTCGCCATTCGCGGCCCCGCATATTCGCGGGTTATGCACTATTCGGGTTTTTGTAGGCAATAGAGACTAAACGCTTTTCGAGATCCCCAGTAGCACAGCCGTAGAAATTTGAATAGGATATCATAGAAATTTTTATCAGCTTTCTATGGAATTTTCTTGAAATTTCTCTTACTTGTGTTACCGAGGATGCTTGTTGTATATACGATCTCAAGCAGTTTTCATCCATTATCGTCTTCAACGAACAACAAACCAAGTTGCTATTGGCTGAATGCTTCAGCTTTCTACGCAAATGGATGTTTGGTTTTACAATATTATTTACACCTAAAATGTCATTCAAGCGCCCTGCACCTCTAGCTTCTGGTAAGAAACCTAAACGCTCAAAAAAGGTTATGATAATACATGAAAAAGTACAACTGCTTGATATGACAAAGGAGGGAAACGGTTATGTTGTTGTAGGACGCCATTATCGTGTGGATGAAAGCACCGTGCGTTACATCAAGTTATGGGACCCTCATATGGTTCGCTCGTTGCAATTCTCAAATGCAATTGACTATGCCATGTCGACCAACAAAACTCTTTCCACCACTATGAAAAAAAAACAACGGAAACAGCTGCCAATAACAATGTTCCTAAAGAAGGTACCACAAACGTCACACCCGAAGAAAAAATTATAAAACATCTTGACTCAACAGTGTACGATCTGCAATTAGATCCCGTAATTTGGACAGTACGCTCTCCAATATTCTTAGTCGAATAAGTCAGAACAAACACCATACAGTAGACACTATTAGAGAGGTTCTATTAACAGCAATTATAAGGAGCAAATACAAAGTACCCAAAGATTGGGGTCTATGAGCCAAACCAAAGATCAAAAGTTCAACGGAAAACTATCGGGCACCTTCCTGCTAACAGTAGAAAGTTATGTAAACAAGCTACCTGAAAAACAGTCAAAGCAGGCGAAACACGGTGATGCGATAACGTCAACCGAAACACGAGCGCAAAACAAGTGAGGGTTAAAACAAACATGTTCAAGTATGTGAGAAATAAACAAAAATGGGTGATGGAAGCTTGGTATGGACCCGGGAATGTGTGAATTTCATACTGCAATGATCCTGGAACGTACACAGCCGACAAAATTCACACCACGGGTTAGACCCTGAACAATGTTGCTGCTGGCCTAGTAGTTTGGTTGCCTACTGAACAGCACCTCATTATTTAACCGCGCGTTCGTCATCATCTAAGCCATAGCCTGCTTATGTTGAAACTTACGCTAGCCCGTTGAAATGGTACAATTTACTCTTGCCACAACTCGGGAACCAGCCACCCTATTGGCCTCGATGACGACGAATAACACTAGCTGTCTACCTACTGTCTCCACCCAGGCCTACATCATCAACTCCTTTTAATAAGCACAAATGACGTACATCTCCTTTCGTTTTTGCGCCTGTGTTCGAACTATGACTGTTCGGATCAGGCCATCTCTCTCAGTAATGGATTTCGCGATGACACCCAGCGGCCATCTCTTCATGTTTAATGATTCACTTGTAATTAGAACCACATCACCTGCGCGCAAGTTTCTTTTCTTCGATAGCCATTTTTGACGAAGTGTCAGTGTCGCCAGATACTCATTGGTCCATCGCTTCCAAAACATCGACGCAAGGTGAACCGCCCGTTTCCATCTCGAACGATACCGTTCCTGCATGCAATCATTAAACGCAGTGCCTTCATTAGCTCGTAACAGTAATAAATTGTTGGGTGTCATTGCGACTGAATAAATATCATCAGAGGAGGCGGGAACTATCGGACGATCATTGAGTATTCTTTCTACTTCACTTAGCAACGTACTGAGTGTTTCACCGGATATGGCTTGCTCACCTTTTATAACAGAAAGCGTCCGTCTAATGGAGCGGATTACTCTTTCCCAGACATCCCCACGATGACTAGCATAGGGAGGGTTGAGGTACCATTGACTATCTAGAAGCGACAATCGACGATCGATAAGTGTTTGGTCTAAATTTTTGATCCCGGACTTCAGCTCTCTATGGGCGCCCACAAAATTGGATCCATTATCTGAATATAACTCCTTCGGTGTACCTCGTCGTGCGATGAACCGCAACAGCAACATAATAAAGGAGTCCGTGGTCAACAAGTGTGCTATTTCCATGTGAACTGCCCTTGTCTGTAAACACGTGAATGTGCAATCATAACGCTTCGGCTCACTCCTACCTTGTTTAACTAGAAGTGGACTAAAGTAGTCCAACCCTACATATGCAAAGGGGTGCCAACCAGGTTGCACCCGGACTGTAGGCAATGGGGCCATAATTTGTGAACCTGGTACCACATTCGCCCTCCTGCAACTTGCACATCTATGTAATATGTGCTTCACTGCCGCCGATCCATAAATTATCCATAATCGACGCCGAAGAACAGCAAGTACATGCGTATGACCCGTATGGCCTTCTCTCACATGATGTTGACAAATTACGAGGTCTGTTACCGTATGGCGATTGGGCATGATATCAGGAAATTTCTTGTCTTCATTCAGCTGGGCTTCGAAAGGCGACTACCGACCCTGAGTAAACCAGACCTTACGACTGGACTCAAACGCCATAGCCTGCTCTTACGCTGCACCCGCCCGCAATCTGTCAATTCACGTATCTCCGAAGCAAAACACTCGCGTTGTACGGACTTGATGATTTCCGTCCTTGCTGTTTCTAATTCGAGTACCCTAAGTGGTCCTACTGATAAGTTTGGTTTATGCAGTAATGAACTCTCATTCAGGACGTAGATCTTAAATCGTGTTACCCACGCCACGGCTCGTACTAGAGCAGACCAATGCAAATTTCTAGACCATAAGCTGGACCAGAATGTCTCCTGATTCACCATGTAGACTGATACAGATTGCCCTTTGAGTTCCATACCTTCCAACGATTCGAAGGGAACAATGCCAACCGGCCATGCAGACTCTTCTTGGGTGAGGCAGTTCGGATCCGACATCCAGACTGCCACCTCTTCCTGCCCCGTTACACCTCTAGTGCTTCCGGAAGGAACGAGCCTCCATTGTGATACACTGATGTGATCATGAACCACGGTCAATCGATTCGCTACAAATGTATTAAATCGCGCCGATCGATTGCGTATATAATACAATGTTAAGGTCGAATCGGTCCAAAAAACGACCCTATCAAAGAAACCGATGTTAGCCCCCTTTATTATGTTGCGAATACGCACTGCTATCCCCCCAGCTGTTAACTCCAACCTTGGTAACGACACTGCCTTGATTGGTGCTATCCTCGCCTTTGAGAAAACTAAAGCCGGAACGCGTAAACCATTCTCTTCATAGCAAACATAAGCTACGGCACCGTATCCAAGCTCTGAAGCGTCTCCGAAGAGGTGTAACTCGACACGTGCGTAGATCGAACCCGGATTCATACAGCGATTCAACTTGAAATCCTTGAGCATGCCTATACTCTGTAACCAGTTGATAAACCCCGTCCTTTGCTCCTTCGAAAGTTCGTCGTCCCTGCTCAAACAGCGTTGAAGTAACCCTAGCCGTTTTCTAGCCATAGCACAGTTGTTAGGAAGCCTAATTATTGAGGACTTCCATGGTAGGAGGACTTCAAATTGACCATCTACATACCGAGTACCTTGCTCCACTGTGGTCTTTGCAACAATGTCATCTCGAGACTGTGTTTCTGTGATTGCAGATACATCCTTGCACTCACTGTCATATAGCCGACTTAGCTGATCTGTGATAGACCGATTACTGCCATCAATACAGGTTGCGAAAACCCTTCCTGTCGAAGACCTCTGTCCTAATGAGGCGTACCTAACCCAACCGAGAACTGAACGTACAGTATACGGTTGCTTTGGTTCGCTAACCCTTTGTTCGACTACCCAATGCGCCTCTGGGACATCACATCCTATCAGCACTGTCACTTCTTCAGTGGGGATGTCGAAAAACTTAAGGTCCTCTAAATGCGGCCAACTCTTCGCCTCTGCATTCAGGGGTTTAGTTGGCCGAATAGGTATGCCATCAACAGTATAGGCTTCGTTTACGTGAACTACGTGTTCTCCGTCCATGGAATGCAGTATCAACCCACCTTTCGAACAGTGATGTGAAGAACATCCTGCTAATGTTGTCAGTTTCAAATCAGATTTCGTGGTCAATAGGCCATGACGTTTGGCGAAGTCTTTTTTAACCAGAGTAGTATCTGAACACGAATCCAAAACGCTAGTGTATCTACTAGCCCATTCGATGTTTCTATTCTGGTGGGCACAATGCCCAACCGCACCACCCCTTGTACACTATGGGTGACGGTACACGCACCGACTTCGGCGGTTCTCTTCGGGTTCCTCTCTATTGGAGTTGGAGAATGGAGCAGCAGGTGATGCCGTTTCGTACAGTGTTTCTCCGGACATACTGCTGACTTATCAGATTTAACTGCAATGTGTTGATAACTCAGGCAGTTGAAACAAACTCCAATTGATTTGGTGGCTGTCCACCGATCCCAAACGTTCATATTTAATATTACCGAACAGTCCTCAAGCTTATGAGATTTCTCGCATAATGTACATGCCTCCAAACTAATCGAGGTGGCGAAAGCTCTGGGGAATACACCCCGTGGCTCTTTCCTCTTCTGCGGTAATCGCTGCTCCACTCTAGGTCTGATCGAACCTTGCATCATTGACAAGCCATAACGACTGCCTGCCATCCTAGCCATTTTCATGACCAACTCTGTAAGATCGTCAAAGGTTGCCTCCGCCCTCGAGTAGATAACTTGTCGGTTTTTTTCCATCCATTTTGATTGCAATGCGCGGGGTAATTCACTGAAAATAGACTCCAGAACATATCCGGAATTCACGTCTGACTGTCAGTTTATTTGCTCTAAGGCAATACTGCAATTTTGAATACGAATGCCTAAACGCGTAAGTGCTTCGGCATCACCACTCACGTTTCTGCACTCGTTCAACAACGCACGTATCGAACCTTGTGCTACTCGCTGAGGGTTACCATAAAGCTGCTTCAATACCGTTATGGCCCTACTGCAGCGTCAAGCAATCTTTGACGGCGACCTTTGCTTCGCCTCTACAGTAATGCACCAAATGCAAGAGTCGTTCCCGAGGGTCGGATACACTTGCCTCAACATAGTATTCGAATTTCCGGATAAAATTTATATAATCAAGTGGATTACCATCAAAAAAGCACAACTCTACCTTAGGTAAGGTAAGACTGCTATGGGTGGACACTAATGTGTCAACCTGACATGCTTTCACTGACTGTTTGGAGACTGTAGACGGTGACTTGGATGCTCCGTGAAGAACGTGGGCCTCACAATCCTTTAACTACTCGTTAACAACAGGATAAGATCCTACTGCTTTATCGTTTACCGTTATTTGCTCCCCACTGTCCCTTTCGGCCCTAGCTCTTCGCAATCGTTGAATCTCGCAGTGTTGCTCCTCTAACTGTTGGTGCTGTTCATCAATAATTTTAGCTGACGCATTACTAAACTTAGTAGCACTAGTAATACATGAAGCCTTACTGCCAGCAGCATCAAAGCAATCAGGGACTAACATGGCCTCCGATAAGACCTGTTCGCGGTTGCTTTTCGAGCGCATTGATCCCGGTTACTCCAACGACGCCACTGACGTTGAAAACTTCGGTAGATTCATTGTAAAATTCTTCTTTGGAACTGTAAGATCTGCAATTAGATCCCGTAATTTTGACAGTACGCTCTCCAATATTCTTAGTCGAGTAAGTCAGAACAAACACGATACAGCAGACACTATTAGAGAGGTTCTATTAAATAGCAATTATAAGGAGCAAATACAAAGTACCCAAAGATTGGGGTCTATGGGTCAAACCAAAGATCAAAAGTTCAACGGAAAACTATCGGGCACCTTCCTGCTAACAGTAGAAAGTTATGTAAACAAGCTACCTGAAAAACAGTCAAAGCAGGCGAAACACGGTGATGCGATAACGTCAACCGAAACACGAGCGCAAAACAAGTGAGGGTTAAAACAAACATGTTCAAGTATGTGAGAAATAAACAAAAATGGGTGATGGAAGCTTGATATGGACCCGGGAATGTGTGAATTTCATACTGCAATGATCCTGGAATGTACAAATAGATGAAGGCGAACTTTCTCTTCCAGTGTTTTGGTAATAAAAGATATTGTCCCCTACGTTTCTTTTTTATTGAAATATAATATTGAAGTAATTTTTACATTACCATTACAGGGAAATAAATAACCGTATTCAGTACGCTTAAATTATTACTTTATTAATGAGTAGAAGCATCTCTCTCGTGTTTGGGAAACATTTGTTAACGTATTTAATATCATAAATATACGATTTAAAATGCATCCAATATTCGCGGTTTTTCGCTATTCGCGTAGGGGTAAGGAACGTAACCCCCGCGAATAACGAGGTCTTACTGTACGGTTTATATAAATTACCTCGAAGTTTCACAAAAAAGGCGCAAAACACTTGCCACAACAAGAAATCTCCACAACGTGCATATATAATATAAGTGAATTCTCAGTAGAAAAAATAAAACGGAGTTGGGTGCTATTAACACCGCTGAGTCAAGCAAGATCATTTGTCATAGCCACCGTAGATTACATGTCAAAAGGAACGTAGAAACAGGGAGTAATATTCGGGGTAATCACGGGTTTGGGGAAGTTGGAGGTCAAACAGAGAATGAATAATTATTCTTCTACAACCCTTATGCTGGAGAGCTAATTGGCATTTTCGCACACGCATTACCAGCATTACCGACGAGTCTGCGTTGTTATGAGTTTTCTTCAGCCCTCTGTATAAATCATTGATTATGGCCTTCGCCGCTATATGATACCTATCAAACGTTTTCCTAAGGATCTCTTACGCAGTGGCGTAGTCCTGTTCGGAATCATTCCCAAAGCATTCTAAAATAGCTTCTCGCGCTAAGCCTGTGCACTGATTCATCAAGTGCACCAGTCTTAGCCCGTTGTCTAATACTCTCTGCTCAATCAAGTATTGGTCAACAGGAATACGCTCATTCTGTCGGAACACAATTTGCGACTCTGAAAAATAAGCGAAAATGTAAGCAATTTACTTTGCCTCGAGAGTTCGCATAAAGAAGTGTCCTAGCACCTTGAAAAACAGAAAAAAGTCTGCAGAAAGCAAATACTGACTAAGATTTGGACGCACTTAACACCCTTTAGTCAATGAAAAAAGTCGTGATGGCCGCCATAGTGTTCATCAAGAAAGGAAAATTTAAACAAATATTATTTAATGTAGCCAGACGGCTGGAGGGTAAATAAGACCACAAAAGGCGAATGCCTAATTATCCACCGCACAGCTGTCGTTCACACGCAAAACATTTTACGACCGTCATGGAGTGTGGGTCTGATATTGTGCTGAATCTAGATATGTAAAATGAGCGTGGGTTGAATGAAGAATCGTTATGTATTCCGCAACAAATTTCGTTACAAAAATCAAAGAGTAGATTAGTGTTCTCGGTTTGATGATACACCACGAGCACTGAGTAATTTTTGCGAATACATTAACAAATTATGTGAAAAATTCTGTGAGTAATTAATGAGTTTCTTCACTTCCACTCCATAAATATATGCACATCTTAGTCAATGAGTAAATGTACCTAATTCCCTTAACTCCTAGAATGATATATTTTGAATAAAATAACTTTAATATCTTCTTTTCGTTTCCGAAAATTCGTCATGTTTTCTTATCAGGCCGTTGGTTAAAACAAACAATAAGATATAAATATAGATTTTGAATATTCAGCAGGTGTACCGTGAAATTTTATCAAAATGCAGAATTCAGGCAGTTTTTAGATAAGCTATTGCCGCTTGTCTATATGCACCATAAATATTGACATATATATCATTAAGAGATACCAGTTTTATCAAAAAATATGTGAATATATTATTATAATGCATAAAGTTTACTTGATTCCGCATTACCAAAGCAAAAATAAAAAATCGGGTTTAAATTTACTGCCGAAGTTTTTTTTTAAGTCATTCCAGGTTATGCTAAAGCTCCGTCTTATGACATCCTACCAACTCATATCCGTGTTTAGTTGATTCAAATTGAATTCGATTTACTGCCCTAATTACAAGCGGTCGACATTTGAAAGGTTCTCTATGGTCTATCTCAATTCCGTAAGTTAGCAATTCTTATTTAGAGACGTTTACTTTTTATTTTTAATATTATTCTTCCGTTATAAGCGAAAATTAATCTTGCTTCAATTTCGGTTATCATATATATGTGTTTCTTATTCAAAATCTTCTCAACTTTTTATTCTTTGGTAGCTTACGACGCATCCTTTAGTCTTGCGATAAAAAGTCTGCTGTTTGTATTTTTCCAATCAGTATCTCTTTGTCTGGTGTTCTTTCATCAGCTCTACGCTTCAATAATCAGATTTTCCACTGTAGACTGGTTTTCAGTACGTGAAAACATCACAATTTTTTTCTTCACCATGACAATAGTGATAATTTCACTAAATTGATAGCATGATTTGTTACACATTTCCCCCCAAATCCTTGTAGCATTTTTGCTTTTTTAATTATAAAAGTATGAAAGCCCATTGTATGCATCTTATGTGCAATATTTACTCGGGCTAGCTTCACAGTTATAAATTCCGTCCCTCGAATATTGTTTGTCAGTTAACAATGTTTTATTAATTATTGACAACCTATCCCATACGTTTTCTCCGAGAGCATTGCTTGACGACAAGATAATTGTTTTTTACTTAAAAAAGCATCCTTTCTATATATATATATATATATATATATATATATATATATATATATATATATATATATATATATATATATATATATATATATATATATATATATATATATATATATATATATATATATATATATATATATAACCGGCTGCTCCTTGTCATCCGTTCGACTGTCCGTAATAGGTGCGTTGCTTTCTTCGCTGACCTCATCCTATAAATACTGTAATAGCCGAACTTATTGAAAAACTGCTAATCTCACCCGTATTTCAATGAACGCTACAGGGATAAGCTGGCTACCTGTAGATTTCAGCATTCGTCAAAATACTGGAAATTGGGAATCAAAGGATATATTGAGAAGAAACTGCGCCGCATCAGAATCTCGATAGCAGTTGCATATTGCTTAGACTTATGTTCGGAAGGCCTTCAATACATTTAGTCGCAATAGTCGATTTCTTTATACGAAATCGCCTTAAAGACGAATCGTTTCGGAAGAAATGTGATGGGAACAGCATCCAACGGAATGCTGCATTATGCATTGTCTCCTCTACACTTTCCAAAAATAGAAATTTGTTCGCAACCTGATGACAACTCTGGTGGGCGTGATACCACCCGGTTGGCCATATCGAAGCCAGCATTGGGGTGGTATTCGAACCCGGGTCGTTCTTTTCAGAGTCATGTGCATTATCTACTAAGCCTCCGGGCACACCTTTAAGAAAAAAATTAAATCAGTGCAAAATTCGAACTGCGGACTTTTTCATGTAGAAAGAAATCAGTATATTGTTGACTAGACGTCGTATGAAACTAGTATAAGCAAAGTATCTGCCGGTAAAAGGCACAAGAGAACATTTTGAAGCTGCATTGTAGCCCTATTTTGAGGTCACTTCCATCACCGGATTTCTCTAATCACAGAATTACCTCACGAAGGAAGAAACACGTAAAGCGCACTCAGTACAAATCAGGTTGCCTTTACGTATTAAATCACCCTCTTATGACCATGAATTTTAAGAAGCCTTACTCTACGTACATACGTCTGGTTATAATACCGAGCTCGTCTCTTCCCCTTTACTAAAAGCGAAATCGTTCCGACACGTCCAACGCCAGTCACGAGATCGTCTTAGTAGCGGCTCCGGCAACTATCAACCTGGCATCCAGGTTAGGGATGGTATATTCCCCAACTTGAGATTAATTTTTCTACAAGGCATTGTGTGACGGTGCATGTATATAAATCTTAGTCATTATATATGTACATATATCTGGTGACATCGTCCTTATTCCGACTTGTATAATATAGATACTAGTGCTTCTAACACATCAAAGATACTTCTTCAATCTGAAAGGTCTTTCAAACGAGTGTTTTCCCGCATGTGTACCACATTTTTATAGGATTATCTCGTCTTGCATGCCACCCGAAGTCCATCAAATCGCGTTCGCTCGTGATGTTATACCAATATTGCATCGGCACTTCAACCTCAAATCCAGTATGCTTTGCAACTATTACGACATGCGGAAACTCATCCCAAATCAATGCACTCGTCATAAAATATGAAAAAGGGTTTATACATGCACACACACATGTATATATATATATATATATATATATATATATATATATATATATATATATATATATATATACCGTCAACTGCAAAACGGGTCGAACGCTAAGCAAATCAAGCCATTATGAAATCGGAACGGAGAACATATATTATTCCTGCAGGTATCTTGTTTCGAGATCTGCTGAATGGCGGAACACTGCCCCGTTGCCCACACCAAAGCAACGAATTGCTCATTACAAATAGTGTTAGATTGGAAAGTATTTTTGATAGAAAGCCTTTAAATGAATCGCTTCAAATTGCAGAAACTTGATTGCATTCGTAGTTTGAATTGTGCAGTATTTAGGGCTA
>JALGAQ010000009.1:1952416-1978577 GCA_028829895.1 Sinotaia quadrata | reverse complement strand
GAAGCTGTGTTCAAACACTACCAACGTGTGAACACACACTACAGCACACCAGAATTACATCATCTGGAAAAGCAATACCTGTATTTCTTGTCCAAGAATAATGAATATCCGAGTTCCTTTGTCAATACTTACACTCAAAACAGATCCAATAGACACCATTGTCCTACCGTACATCAAAGGTGTTTCAGAAGCCTCTGAACGGATCTTAAAATCAATGCAAATTAAGACCAATATGTTTAGAATGCTTGTGACAAAATGGTTGTGCAAATTACGACCGCCCACAAGCCAATGTCAACACTGGGGTCTGCTCTGTCCAAGCCCAAAGATCCAATTGCACCATAGGATAGAGCGGGGGTTGTATACAGCATCCGCTGTCAACATTGCAACCTTACCTACGTAGGTGAAACGGGCAAGCGTCTAGAAACACGAACACACAAGCACCGATTGGTGCTCAAGCGGGCTGACCCAAAATCACATGTTTGGTAACACTGCTCGAAAACAGGATATGAGGTGAAAGTGAATGATGCACATGTCATTGGATCATCCAATAAGGAGCAAGAACGTCCAGTCCTTGAGGCCATCTTGTCAACAGGTTCGTACAAACGACACATCGAATTAGATGCGCACTACGACACCGGTCGCCAGAATACGAGATGGAAAAGTGAAGCATAGACAGGCGAACAAGGTTGAATGAATAGCACTGTAATAACCATTTCCTCGTGTTCTGAAGACCGGCCTCGGTTCAGGCTTGAAACGTCCACAAGAAATCTTCCTACTCGGTGTTTGTCTTCTCAATCCTATTATATATTCAAGATTCAAGTGGTAGAGAGCAGGAGGTGCGAGCACCTGTGTACGCTCCTTCTTCATGCGTTCTGACGGGCGAGTTGACTACCGGGCAGTTGACTGCTCGATGCTGTCGAACTCGCGACGTCTCCTCAGCTTGTGGTCTTAAGTGTTTGTCTAAGGCGTGCTTAAATGCGGTGACGGACGGAGAGTTAACGACTATCTGCGGTAGCGAGTTCCACAGCGAAGTAGCTCTGCGCGAGAGGCGGTAGACATGAGGGAGGCCGTCCGTTCGAAGAACCTTGAGCTTGAAGTTGTGGCCTCTCGTGCGGTCGTCGACGGCCCTTTCGACTAAGTGCTGCATTTCAGGGTAGCGATGGAGGGCCATTAAGCGGAAAAGGAAGATAATGTCTGCTCGGGTGCGACGATACTCCAAGGTGAATAGGTTCAGAAGACTGCACCGTTCCTCATAGGAGAGCTTCCGGAGCGAGCGTACAATTCTAGACCCTAGGCGTTGTACGTATTCCAGTTGGGCTATTTCGCTTTTGGAACAGGGGTAACAAGCGGAGGACGCATACTCCATCGCCGATCGTATGATTTTGGCGAGTTCTTCGTACGTTTCTTCGGACCAGGAAGAAAACGTTCGTTTGAACAGCCAAGTCAATTTCAGTCCGGCGGTGCGTGCTTTACTTGTTTGATCCTTGGTCTTGAGGTCGTTCCTTGTGATGACTCCTAAATCTCTCATGGAGGAAACTTCTGTCAGCAGGCTCCCATGCAGCACATAGCGCGTATTGCCGAGTTTCTCGCCGATGGCCAACACGTTCGATTTTTTCGGGTTGATTGGAAGGCGGTTGTCAGGTGACCATTTGGCCAAGTTGTCGATGTCTGTCTGGAGGTCCACGATGCCCTAGGGGCATCTGATTTCTCTCCAGATCTTTAGGTCGTCCGCGAAGAGTAGACACGGTGAATTCAACATGGGCGGGATGTCTTGAACGAAGGTGTTGAACAGTCTTGGACCCAGGACAGCGCCCTGAGTTACTCCACTGGAAGCAGTTCCATCGTCCGATAGTTCTTTGCCGACCCTGACTTTCCATGTCCGGTCGGTCAGGTTGGCTTGGATCCACTGCAAGATCTTGCCGTCGATGCCCTTACGTCGAAGCTTGTGAAGAAGTAATCTATGATTGACTTTATCGAAGGCTTTGCTAAAGTCAATCAAGATTACGTGCACCGGGATTCGCTTTTCGCGTGCAGCGCTCCAGGCCTCTCTGGCTAGGATCAGGTTCGTGACGCATGACTTCTCCTTGATAAATCCGTGTTGTTCTGGAGAGTTGAGGTTGTGCTTGGCGAAATGCAGGTCGATTTCTTCTCGAAGGAGGTGTTCCAAAACCTTGACAAATATCGAGGTCATGCACACTGGCCGGTACTTTTTGGGCTGCTCCTTACTGCCTCCCTTGTAGAAAGGTTTGATGAGTCCGGTTTTCCAGTCTGAAGGTAGGGTTGCGGTGTCCAACGAACATCGAAAGATATCTGCTACTGTTGGAGCGATCACTTGGGCTAGAGTTTTGGGGATGAGTGGGTGAAGGCCGTCTGGACCGGGAGCTTTTGAAGTATTGATCCTGTTGAGCATCTTTTCAACCCTTGCGACGGAAATGTGTGCATCCTCCAGGGGTTCGGCGAATGGAGGAGAGATATCTAAAAGAGGTAAGTTGTCGGCCGGAGTATCGGTGGGTGAGTAAACGCGGCTGTATTGGTCTGCTAATGCTGTAGCCTTGGATTTGTCATCTTGTGCGGCGAGACCGTTACAATCGACAAGGTCTGGAATACCGCCGGCCTGGCGGCGCCGTCTGTTTATGTACGCGAAGATCCGTTTCGGTTGAGTTGCCGCTACACTGATTAGTAGTTCCTCGTACTGGGTCTTTGACCGCCATGTCTCTGCTTTGCATTTATTGCGGATCGATTTATAAAGGTCGTACTCGGAGGATGAACCGTGACGCCTGTGGCGGTTCCAGGCTCGTTTCCTGAGCCTCTGGAGCGCCATTATTTGATTGGAGATCCACGGGGGTCTCTTGTATGCGTGGCCCGGTGTTTTGAGCGGGACATAGAGGGTGCAGAGGATTTCCAAATTCCAACTCAGAAGTTCCCATTTCCCTTCCACTGAGGCTAGATGTTCAGTGTTCCAGTTCATTTTTTGAGCATGGAGTGTCATCGATGCGACATCCTTCTTCCAGTAATTTCTTACCAGTTCGCTGTCCACGCGTTGCTTTGATTGTAGATGGAAAGCAGGACGTATTATTGCGTGGTCGCTAGATCCTAGCGGCTCGCAGACGGATACCTGCTCTACTGAGTTCTCGTGGGTCGTTAATAGAAGGTCCAGGCATGAAGGAATGCTACCAGCATCGAAGTGCGTGGGTTCGAGGACGTGTTGCATTAGTGCTTTTTCTGATACGAATTCGAAGAAGGCCCTTTCCGTGGGTGTAGCTGCCGTGGATAATCCGTGGGATTTCTGGTCGATGTGAGGTAGATTGAAATCACCCATCAGACAAAGGCGCGGAGAGTTGGTGAATCTGGCGACGGTGTCGATCCAATGGTTTTCTGAGTTCCCCGGGCTCCTGTACAGTAAGCCTACCATGGTGCGAGCGCCAGACGAAGAAAACACAGCCACCCAAATCTGTTCCGACTGTGTTTGGGGTTGCGCTTCGCGGAAAATTTCTTTCGATCTTAGCTTATTGGAAACATACAGTAAAACTCCACCATGGGGGCAGGAAGATCGGTCGCATCTATTTAAGATGTATCCTGGTATGCTGACTTCAGCATCGGTGATATCCTCGTGCAGCCATGTTTCCGTCACGCCAAAGAAGATCGGCTTGTGCTCGATGAACCATAGTTGCAGTTCATCAATTTTTCGCAACAAGCTTCTAGCATTAGTGAATCCTATTACGCTGTCTTGGGTAATGTCGCCACCGGCGCCGTGAATGTGATCGGTACTCCGCGCTTTTGGTGGCGACATACAACCCGAAAATTTGAAACAGTGATGTTTCCTTCCCCTTGGCTTCTACGAAGGTTGCGCTCCTGGACGGCGATTCGTAAGCGCTCACGATCGGCCTTGGATAGGTCCAGATTCATAGATACGGCTAATCCTCTGAGTCTAGGCCCCCTAGAGAGTAAAAATTTAGCGGATTCTTCGCTATCTAGGACGACCTTTAGTGGTCGCGGTCTATCCGCAATAGGACCGATGCGGTACATCACTTGTACCTTAACATCGGGATCGCCAGCGACCATAAGGGTCTTAATTATCTTAGAAACTTTGGCGGCGTCATTTGCTATTCTATCGGAAGAGGTCCCTTCTTTCTTCTCTGGGATCCTGAATAGCGTGATATTTCTTTCGCGGGGTGGAAATTTCTCCCCTGTTGTCGCTAACTTAGGCGCAGGTTGTACATTAAGTGCTTGTTCAGGTGCTTTCGGGGGAACTACTCTTTTCCGGCGAACAACTTTAGTCCAGCCGAGGTTTCCCGGGCTACCTGAAGTTATAATCGGGGCTATAGGCGATGTGCTTACAGGGACCTTAGTGGAGCGCGCTATGATCTTCGCCTTGGGAACGGTGCGTACAGGTAAAGTCGCGTCACTCGTAGTTACGTAGGACACACTACTAACTCCGATAGCTGCATTCTGGGTGTTGGATCTAAGACAGCACACAGCTTGGTGAACCGCCTGATGGGCAGGAGTGGGGACCATCCTACGACTTGGTCTTAAGTTTCCCGCTGCTGATTTGCCGAATTATAAAATAACTATGTCACAATTAACGCATTTATAGCGTACACGATCATGGGAGCACTTTTGAAGTGCACTATATAGACCACTGGAGACTTTGGAGCACCTAATGTGTTCCCAGCGTTCGCATATGAAACAATGAATAGCTTCAGCATTCCCAGTAACTTTCTTCCTGCAAATAACGCAATTATCAAGTGCACTAACTGTGAAAGTCATAGCAAATAATAATAAAATAATTACGAGCGAGGAGAGCGTAGCAAATTTAAACTTCTCGGGTCAAGGTCGACAAGACAAGTTATATTACATATAAATCCCTATACCCTCCCATTACATAACCAATACACTCACTAGGTTAACCCGATGCTAGATTGTATTGCCTAGAAAGTACAAGTCCCGGCTACTGAGGCTTTATGTGTGCTGGTTTGCAGTTCACACACCCAATGAAGAAAAGCGGGACAACGCTATCCATGTTCTACTATCAATAAGATAATCCAATAGAAAAAATCCGCAATGTTCATCGTGCCGCCATAGATCAAGTGGTTAGAGCGCCGGCTGAAACGAATGGAATGCAAGCTTCGACTCTCGATCAGACTGATACGCCCTGCTGATGATCTCCAATAAGAATGAAACGCATGTGTCCAGGTGTTTCTTGTAAATGTTTTCGGAAAATACTGGAGGAGAATCTTACTACCGGTAGACGCGAGTAATAATAATAATAATAATAATAATAATAATAATAATAATAATAATAATAATAATAATAATAATAATGCTTTATTGATCCCAAATGGGAGGAATTTTCAGCAAGTTACATGAATTCCAATGATAACAAAAATAAAGTGTTTATCCATCATGTTGGTAACCACTGCCCTTGACATTTCACAAATGAGTTGTTTACTTCAGCCATCCAAATACTCCGGTTAAACACAGCTCCTGCATCTTGATTATCGGTATCGAGACTACATGTAACTGAGATGGTTTTTTGACGTGTAGCCGAATTGAAGGCCGCGCCAGTAGCATCAAGAATTTAAAATTCAAAACGTGATGGCAATAGTTTGATTGAACGATCTCACTTAGTCGATCAATCGGTTGCAAGTTGTCGATGTGATTCAACATTATTGTATGGGTCTTTTGTTGTCCTCAATCATTTGTGTTCACTAGCGAATGATGATTACTGCGGCGTGAATAGACGCTTAAACCGTACGATTTTCGATCGATCATTTAGGACTCTTCAGATGGTACGGAACACTTTTCACACTGATACTCGGTGATTTGCTTGTAGTCAATGTTACACCAGTTCCAATCCAAGCCAGATGATCTGATCCTTTGCAATTGACCCCCTTTCGTACAAGGCGAAATGCGAGGCGCGAAGTGGATACAACTTCATGTATTCTGTGATGCCTCTGAAGCTGGATATGGAGTAGTGATAATAGCCGGTACAACTGTGAGCGCTCGACCCACCGTTCGCTGGTGACGTCGAAATCCAGGGTGCCACTCCAAAAAGTAGTGACACTACCGGGCCTGGAGTTAAACGTAGCCAGATTAGCCGTACAGATAGCTAGGCCGGTGGAGCGATTTGGAGGTAGAATAATGTATACTCATAAACTTTCCGCCCATCCGCATCCGATTATCCTTCCGAAGCCCCATCACGTCACAGGACTAATTATTCGCCACTATCATCTGCTAGAAAGACATTCAGGGTGCTCGCAAGTGTTAGTAGCGATACGAAGGCATTTCTGAATTCAGCAGGCATATTCGGTCGTGAAGAAGGTGATCGGAGCGTGTTTCATCTGCCGTAGACCATAACCACACATCCTATTGCAAGTTATAGCACATCTGCCCACGTTGATGTTAGAGAAATGGTGGCACCTTTCAACCTGATAGGCGTCGACTATTTCGAACGATGCTAGTCAAACGGGGAGAAGTATGGAAAAGTGATACGGTTGCATCTTCAGCTGTATTCAAACACGTGCGGTGCATTTGGAAATAACCCATGCCCTGACGACAGATTCCTTCATAATGGCGGTAACGAGGTTCGTCGCCCGACGTTGACCTACTTCGCACATCTATAGTGAAAACGGCAGCAACTTCGTAAGCGAAGAGGCAGAACTCGCTACCACTTTCAAAGGACTGTCGCAAAAGAGTATTAAGGTTGAGATACTGACGTTATTCAAACAATGGCACTTCAACCTACCGCCAGCCAGTCACCGCGAGTAATATGGGAAAGGGTTATTCGCTCGATCAAACGTGTCATCAGCTCTGTCGTACAGCAGCAGATCATTACTGACGAGACGCTGTCAACTGTAGCAGCCGAAGCGGAGCGCACTGTGAACCATTGCCCCCCTGGTGCCAATAAAGTCAGATGTGAAGCACATACTAGCCTTAGCAACAAGCGATCTATTACTACGCCCCAACGTAGGCTCAATCCTACCCAACACTATGACCGAACGTTATTCTAAAAGCTGGAACCGGGCGAACTACCTGATCGAATTGTTTTGGCCGCGGTGTGTGGACGAGTACATACCCACTCTAACCATAAGACAGAAATGTATGTCAGTCCGCAGAATCTTCGCAAAGAAGATGTGGTCATCCTGTTGAATGAGCAACTTTCCCGGAAGAAATTGACGCTGGGTGTAGTAAAGAGTTGCGAGCTGACCGACGACGGCGCGGTAAGAGCAGCAATACTTTGTACCAAGGATTGGACTCTGCGTAGGGACGTAAGAAAGTTGTGCTTGATAGAGAACCGTGAATAATGCGTCGGTTATCGTCACCTTAGTCCCTAAGGGGCTGGCTCCCGCAGCATTCACCAAGAGTTATAATTGTACTGTTTCAGTGGGAAACAGCGTAGGGTAGAGCCGTAGGGCGGCGGCGATAACCTGGAACCTAAGCTGGGGGTGTTAGGGGATATTGAACCAGGTCACAGGAAGTTGAAATCATGGCCGATATGGTTGGCGATGTGAACAATTCCCCGCTGTGAATTCCCCAATAGTCCATGCCAGCACCTCCAACCCCCGATATTGTCCTGACTTGTTTATTATACCCCATCCCTTGTTTTACTACATTGTTATTTCTCGTTCTATGATAGCATGACCGTTTGTCTGATGTCTTTCAAGTGATCCTCTTCGTCGAATAATAATAAATCTTGTCAGTTTTTATTAAAAAGGGGTTGCAAAGATTTATTTTTATAATACATTACTCATAATTTCTAATTAGGATAATTATGCCTTTGGCATTTTTGACCCACTTCCTAATTAAAAATGGAGATACAGACCATGGATTCGATTTATTAGATCTCATCAGTGCAGCTTATCAACGTCTTGTTTGAGTTATCTTCATTATCTTGTTAGAGTTGCCATGGCACTCTAATGTCCCCAAGAGATAATTGTCCACACTGCAGCGCAACCTTTGTTCCCCCATATGAGTGGCGTTCATGTATGATGTAACGCTTCGACGTGAACTTTAATTGCCCCAATTATCTTTGTACCCAATACAGTGAGACCCCGTTATTCACGAGGGTTGCGTTCCTTACTCCTCCGCGAATAGCGAAAAACCGCGAATATTGGATGCATGTTTAAAGCGTATATTTATGGTATTAAATACGTTACCAGATGTCTCCCAAACACCAGAAAGATGCTTCTACTCATTAATACAGTAATAATTTAACCGTATTGCATGCGGTTATTTATTTCTCCGTAATTGTAATGTAAAAATTACTTCAATATTATATTTTAATAAAAAAGAAACGTAGGAGACAATATCTTTTATTGCCGAAACACTGGAGGAGAAAGTTCCATTTCATCTTTAGAGTCAAGACGTTTGTGGTACCCGTAAGATCTGCAATTAGATCCCGTAATTTGTACGACACTCTCTCTAATATTCTAAGTCGAGTAAGTCAGAACAAACACGATCCAGTAGACACTATTAGAGAGGTTCTATTAAACAACCGTTATAACAAGCAAAATACAAATTACCCAAAGATTGGGGTCTATGGGTCAAACCAAAGATCAAATGTTCAACGGAAAACTATCGGGCACCTTCCTGCTAACAGTAGAAAGTTATGTAAACAAGCTACCTGAAAACAGTCAAAGCACGCGAAACACGGTGATGCGATAACGTCAACCGAAACACGAGCGCAAAACAAGTGAGGAGTAAAACAAACATATGTATGTGAGAAATAAACAAAAAAGGGGGATGTAAGCTTGAGGTGGACCCGGGAATGTGTGAATTTCAGACTGCAATGATCCTGGAACGTACACCGCCGACCAAATTCACACCACGGGTTAGACTCTGAACAGTGATGCTGCTAGCCTCGTAGTTTGGTTGCCTACTGAACAGCACCTCATTACTTAACCACGCATTCGTCATCATCTAAACCAAAGTCCGCTTATGTTGAAACTTACACTGGCCCGTTGAAATGGTACTATTTACTCTTGCCACAACTCGGGAACCAGCCGCCCTATTGGCCTCGAAGACGACGAATAACAATAGCTGTCTATCTACTGTCTCCACCCAGTCCTACATCATCAACCCCTCCTAATAAGCACAAATGACGTACATCTCGTTTCGTTTCTGCGCCCTGTGTTCGAACTATGACTGTTCGGACCAAGCCCTCTCTATCAGTAATGCATTTCACGACGACACCCAGCGGCCATCTCTTCCTGTTTAATGATTCACTTGTAATTAGAACCACATCACCTGCGCGAAAGTTTCTTTTCTTTTCTTTCTTCGATAGCCATTTTTGACGAAGTGTCAGGGTCGCCAGATACTCATTGGTCCATCGCTTCCAAAACATCGAAGCAAGGTGAACCGCCTGTTTCCATCTCGACCGATACCGTTCTAGCATGCAATCATTAAACGCAGTGCCTTCATTAGCTCGTAACAGTAATAAATCGTTGGGTGTCAATGCGACTGAATCAATATCATCGGAGAAGGCGGGAACTATCGGACGATCATTGAATATTCTTTCCACTTCACTTAGCAACGTACAGAGTGTTTCATCGGATATGGCTTGCTCACCGTTTATAACAGAAAGCGTCTGTCTAATGGAGCGGATTACTCTTTCCCAGACACCATCACGATGGCTAGCATAGGGTGGGTTGAAGTACCATTGACTCTCTAGAAGCGACAATCAACGGTCGATAAGTGTTTGGTCTAAATTTTCGATCCAGGACTTCAGCTCTCTATGGGCGCCCATAAAATTGGATCCGTTATCTGACTATAACTCCTTCAGGGTACCTCGTCATGCGATGAACCGCAACATCAACGAATAAAGGAATCCGTGGTCAATGAGTGTGCTATTTCGATGTGAACTGCCCTTGTCTGCAAACACGTGAATATGCAACCATAACGCTTCGGTTCACTCCTACCTTGTTTAACTAGAAGTGGACCAAAGTAGTTCAACACTACATATGCAAAGGGATGCCAACCAGGTTGCACCCGGACTGTAGGCATTGGGGTCATAATTTGTGAACCAGGTACCGCATTCGCCCTCCTGCAATTTACACATCTATGTAATATGCGCTTCACTGCCGCCGATCCATGAATTATCCATAATCGACGCCGAAGAACAGCAAGTACATGCGTATGACCCGTATGGCCTTCTCTCACATGATGGTGACAAATTATGAGGTCCGTAACCGTATGGCGACTGGGCATGATAACAGGAAATTTAGTGTCTTCATTCAGCTGAGCTTCCGAAAGGCGACTACCGACCCTGAGTAAACCAGACCTTACGACTGGACTCAAACGACACAGCCTGCTCTTACGCTGCACCCAGCCGCAATCTGTCAATTCACGTATCTCTGAAACAAAACACTCGCGTTGTACGGAATTGATGATTTCCGTCCTTGCTGTTTCTAATTCGAGTACCGTGAGTGGTCCTACTGATAAGTTTGGTTTGCACAGTAATGAACTCTTATTCAGGACGTAGATCTTAAATCGTGTTATCCACGTCACGGCTCGTACTAGTGCAGACCAATGCGAATATCTAGACCATAAGCTGGACCAGAATGTCTCCTGATTCACCATGCAGACTGATAGAGATTGCCTTTTGAGTTCCATACCTTCCATCGATTCGGGGAAATCTATGCCAACCGGCCATGCAGACTCTGGGTGAGGAAGTTCGGACCCGACATCCAGAATGCCACATCTTCCTGCCCCGTTACACCTCTAGATAAACGATCAGCTGAGTTGCTTCCGGAAGAAACGTGCCTCCACTGTGATACACTGGTGTGATGATGAATCACGGTCAATCGATTCACTATAAAGGTATTAAACCGCGCCGATCGATTGCGTATTTAATACAACACTATTGTCGAATCGGTCCAAAAAACGACCCTATCAAAGACACCGATGTTAGCTTCCATTATTATGTTGTGAATACGCACTGCTCGCACCGCAGCTGCTAACTCCAACCTTGGTAACGACACTGGCTTGATTGGTGCTACTCTCACCTTTGAGAAAACTAAATCCGGAACGCGTAAACCATTCTCTTCATAGCAAACATAAGCTACGGCACCGTATCCAAGCTCTGAAGCGTCTCCGAAGAGGTGTAACTCGACACGTGCGTAGATCGAACCCGGGTTCATACAGCGATTCAACTTGAAATCCTTGAGCATGTGTATACTCTGTAATCAGTTGATAAACCCCGTCCTTTGCTCCTTCGAAAGTTCGTCGTCCCAATTCACCTTTTGTTTGTACAGGTTCTGTAGAAGTATCTTACCCGGAAGTAGCCAGGGTGCTGCAAACCCTAATGGATCAAACAAACTTGCGATAATCGATAATAAGCCGCACCGGGTGAGCGGACCCTCCTTCAGCTGGAAGTCGAACAAGAATTTGTCCGACTCGGCATTTCATAAAACCCCAAGCATCCTTTCTGTGGGTAACGCGCTCTCATCCAGGATCTTGATTCTGGGATCTCTTTCAGCTTCCGGGACTACATGTTTGATTTTTGACGATACAAACCAAACCACCGAATGCCTATACAACCAGTTTTTGAATCTAACATAATCTTTTTTAGACCCAATGTGCGCAGTTCTCACTTGCGCTTTGGTAAACCGAACCCACTTAAGACCTTGTTTGCGTGTCCTCAATAGATATCGACATCCGAATTCCAATGGATCATGTATAAAAGTACAAACATCAGCCACAAAGCAAGTCACTAAATTCAAAGCTCCTGTTGGAGCCTTTGAGGATAGCGATTTATCACTGGTCAAAGGAGTGTGAAAACCACACAGACTCGATGGAACTATTGAAGGCACAGATTGTAATATCAATGGTGCCAAGGCACATATCCACTCCCTCTCCAACAAGTCGCTATCAGGAAATGTGCTCTCCGATAAGAAGGCTGCATCGGAACATGGAAGCCCTATGGAGTTAACTGTTTCTAATGCATTGTTCATCACAAACTTAAAGTCGTAACCCACCAAAGAGAAATCCACTTCGGAATTCTGAGCATCAAGGGCGGATAACTCTAATGAAGGGTTTTCAACAACAATGGTGGGTTCTTCTGCTACACTCCTAGTGTCTTGCTCTACCGTAGTCCTTGCAGAACGGTCTTCTCTAGTTTGAGGTTCAGTCACTGCGGACGCATCCAAAATTCCACCGCCAGTGATCCAATTTGGGTTTTCAATGATAGACTGATTACCGCCCGGAATATCTGAAGCCGAGTCCAAAGAGGTTATTGTCTCTGCTGGTTTATCCGACGTTTCCATTTTCATGGGAACAATGCCTGACTGCACTGCCCTTTATACACCATGAGTGATGGTACGCGCACTGACTTCGGAGGTTTTCTTTCGCCTCCTTTCTATCGCAGTTCGAGAAGGAGGTAACAAGTGATGACGTGTCGTGCAGCATTTCTTCGGAAATATCAACGACTTATTACATTCAGCTGCCTGATGAGGATTGCCATAAAGTTGCTCCAAAATTGTGCGTGCCCTACTATAGGCTTCCACTGGCGGCAATAGCCAACAATATTTAACAGTGTCTTTCGCCATGCCTTTGCGGTAATGCACCAACTGTAAGAGTCGTTCCCGCGGGTTGGATACCCTTGATTCAACATAGTATTCAAATCGGCGGATAAAATGATTATATTCCAGTGGATTACCATCGAAAAAACACAACTCAACCTTAGGTAAGGGAAGACTACTAAGAGTGGATACCAAGGCTTCGATTTGACAAGCTATAGTCGACTGCTTAGAAACTGTAGGTGGCGACTTGTGTGCTCCGTGAGGAACGTGGGCCTCCCAATCATTCAGATATTCGATATTAGCAGGACACGCTTCTACTGCTTTACCGTTTATCGTCATTTGCTTCCCACTGTTCCTTTCGGCCATAGCTCTTCGCAACCGTTGAATCTCGCGATGTTGCTCCTCTAACTGTAGGTGCTGTTCCTTAATAAGTTTGGCTGATGAATTACTAAATTTAGTACTGCTAGTAATACATGAAGCCTTACTGCTAGCAATCAGAGACTAACCTCTCCTCGGATGAGACCTGTCCGCGATTCCTTTCCGAGTGCAGTGATCCCGGTTTCTCCAACGATGCCATTGACGTTGAACGCTTAGGTAGATTTATTGTAAAATTCCTCTTTGGAATTCTTTGGAACAGTAAGACCTGCAATTAGATCCCGTAATTTGTACGACACTCTCTCTAATATTCTAAGTCGAGTAAGTCAGAACAAACACGATCCAGTAGACACTATTAGAGAGGTTCTATTAAACAACCGTTATAACAAGCAAAATACAAATTACCCAAAGATTGGGGTCTATGGGTCAAACCAAAGATCAAATGTTCAACGGAAAACTATCGGGCACCTTCCTGCTAACAGTAGAAAGTTATGTAAACAAGCTACCTGAAAAACAGTCAAAGCACGCGAAACATGGTGATTCGATAACATCAACCGAAACACGAGCGCAAAACAAGTGAGGAGTAAAACAAACATATGTATGTGAGAAATAAACGAAAAATGGGGATGTAAGCTTGAGGTGGACCCGGGAATGTGTGAATTTCAGACTGCAATGATCCTGGAACGTACAGTACCTTCTTCAGGAACATGGTGATTGGCAGCTGTTTCCGTTGTTTTTTCATAGTGGTGAAAACAGTTTTGACATGGCAGATTCAATTGCATTTGAGAATTGCAACGAACGAACCATATGAGGGTCCCATGACTTGACAGTCTCTTGTAATTCTTTTGCTTTTGACATTAGTTCTACCAACCGTGCCAGAGTAAGACCCTCAAAATTGCATTATTTCTTACAGCATTCATCATCTTAGCTCTTCCACAGAAATTCTTATCTACATTAGCTCTGATTGCTTGTTCATTTTTCTGGATGTAACGCTCGGTGCTTTCATTCACACCATAATGGCGTCCTACAGCAGCATAACCATTTACCTCCTTTATCATATCAAACAGTTGTACTTTTTCATGTGGTGTCATAACCTTTCTTGAGCGTTTAGGTTCCTTACCAGAAGCCAGAGGTGCAGGGCACTTGAATGACATTTTAGGTGTAATTAATACGGTAAAACCTAACATTTAAATTGATAGTACGCACAATTAGTTGCGCAGAAAGCTGAAGCAGCCAGCCAATAACAGCTTGGCCTGTTGTTCGGTGAAGACGACAGTTGAACACTACTCACAAAAAAGACGACAATCGATAAAAACTGCTTAAGATCGTATATACAACAGATATAGTGCAGAACCCGCGAATATGCGGGGTCGCGAATGGCGAACCGCGAGTAGGCGAGGTCGCACTGCATATAAAATTGCATGCCCTTTTTAACTTTGATGTCTCGATGACTACTCGTCTATGACTCGTCAAGTTTCTCCTATCTGACCGGCACCAGCTTGTCTGCACAAACCTATTTGTCCCGCATGGTGTTTAGAGTTAACCATAGTCAGGTCGGGTCCGATTCAACTTAATTGTGGTGGATATCTCAACCTAATAATCCCTGCAATACACTACAGTCTAGTTACAGATTTAAACCTGCAACCTCTTGGATGCGAGCCAAGTGCTTAGCCCATTGGGCTACTCGGCCCCGGGTCACGAACCGTTAATCGGCCACTCAAACACAATTGTCTATCTCATCATTTTTGTGTAGCATTCAAATGCCCGGTTGTCATTCAGAACTTACACAGTATCTGTCCTGCTTTAACCCATCTGAATGGCCTCGCTGGCTAGGTCTTCCCAACCATGTCAATGTTCGACATTGTACCATGGAGGTACATTATTTTATTATTAGTGGGGGCTGCGGGGATTTATTTATTTGTTTTTTATTTTTTATTTTATTATTTAATTTCAGTTGTTTGTTATATCAGTGATCCTTTGTTTAAGAGTTCGGAGCGTATATTCGAACTTTTGAGGTTTGTGTTTTAGATACTTGAAGCATGGAATTCCTGATGAGAACTTTATTATAAGGACAAGAAGGCGATTTGCACATCAATTCTCATTATTGTGAACAATAATAAAAATGCACAATGTTAGGCCAAACATTTCTCTGCATAACCTCAGGTGCATACTGCAGATAAAATGTTTATATGGAAACTGGGAGTGAGGTAAAGATAAACAGACAAAATTGCAACCACCCACAAAGCCAATAAAATCAAATTTCAATGACAGAGTTACGTACAGGTCTTTGATTACACATAACTCTGGACAGCACTTCCGAATTGCGACAGCCTCCGCAAACCGTAAAAGGCGAGTATTACGTGTACTGAAGGCACACTCAAACTTTTCCGCGTCAACTCGATGACATGACTCAACCAGGTGTTCGACTATCGATGATTTGAATCCATTGGAACTGGATGTTGAACTTTCCTGTTGCATCATACACCTGCGAATCCAAACCGGAATATGCTCAGTCGCTCTGACTCCCAAGCGTCGTTCCGTTCTCCATATAAACATTTGATCTGCAGTATGCACCTGAAAATTAGCAGAGAAATGTTTGACCCAACATTGTGCATTTTTATTATTGTTCACAATAATAAGAATTGATGTGCCGAATCGCCTTCTTGTCCTCTATATTAAAGTATGTGTTTTACCCGGTTAATTTATTTTGCTTTAGAATCGCATATATTTATCTTTCGAGGAAATTGTTTTTTGATCGATATTTACTTGAGCGCATATCTCCGGGCTTGAATCTACCTGAAAAGGCAGAGGAAACTTTATTTGACTATAGCTTCTTACACATGTAGCGGACAAAATTTTGATTCTACGAAGCGAAAATTTTAGAATGTTGTTGCTTTTCATCTGCGGTCTGTTTTTTTTCTACTAATCAACTTGCAGATCGTACCTCATGAATTAGCACCTGAGGCTATAAGAAGAGAAGCTAATTGACGGATCTTCACTCGTTTTCCGAACGTCATCAAGCATGAGAACGATGCACAACTCTCTTTGGGACTATTTGAGAACGTGTCATGGTCGTCTTTAGGGTTACCCTTACTGTTTTCTGTTATTTGTGTCCGGGGGTTGATAAATGGGATACGATAAAGGATAAGCGTTATTACTGGCCTTTGATCGTTTCGTGTACTTGAGCTGCCATAGTGGGTTTACGCGCGATTAGATTACCCGATAAGAACTATCCCCTCTACAGTCTTATTTCTGTACCGTTTTGTAAATCAAGGCATGAGCAGTGCGGCTTTTCTCACTTGCATTTTTCGCAAAGCATTTGGACGGTGCTGCAGATACCAGACTCAACCAAAGGGAGTTATTCGCGTACCTCTCACTTCCGTCTTCATTGGGTTTAAGGCTAGTTTACTCTGTAAGCGTTATTCGTCCATCTGTCACTGTAGCTATTCTTCTGAATTTTGAACTATAGTTGCTTCAACGCCAAACATCAATTTCGAGAAACATTTTACAGAATTTCGTTTTTACCTGGACGTGTTGATTAGTCGAAGCAGATTTGCGAGGCCATGAAGCCCAACTCGGTAAATTAGCTTGAGCATCCTAGATATTTTTCATTCATCGTTGTATATGAAGAAAGCCTCTTAAAGCGTACATCGCATGTCCTCACACTTCGCACCCAATTTATCTGTTAGAACTATGTATTATCAATTAGAAATTTCAGTTGCGTCTTCCACTTCGCACGGATTCTAAAATTCATGTTATGATTTCATCGCAGTTTTATCATCTTATATAGCAAATCAATCGATAAGACAATATAACAAATGCTGTTTTACTTATTCGGAATGGGTACATGTCTGACCCGTTAGAGATCTTTACGCAAATAATGCAATGTTTCCATGTTCCTTTTCCATGTTTTACTGATTTTACCGCGCAATGTTTTCCTTGTAGTAGAAATAATGTATCCCGTTCAAAAACAATCATAATTTTTTAAAATGCTCATTTGGAAAATCTGTAAACTGAGATATGGTTTTTCATCATCAGCCAAGTTAAACACCGTGTACCTATGCGTTGTTTAAAATAAAATGCGCATTTAACTAAGATAGAATATAAAGCTACGTTCCTAATGCTGCTGAGATTTGGGGGATATAATTTCCCCTACAAGTTCAAACCCGTTAGTGGTTGTACTACACTGTTATTCCTCAATCTTGCTGGTACCTTTTTTAATGGGGTACCTTCATACAGTAACACAAAATACTTATGTTCGCTATTCCTGCATTCGGTGGACATGATCCAGTAGGTTCACAGCTAATAATAATAATAATAATAATAATAATAATAATAATAATAATAATAATAATAATAATAATAATAATAATGATAATAATAATAATAATAATAATAATAATAATAATAATAATAATAATAATAATAATAATAATAATAATAATAATAATAATAATAATAATAATAATAATGGTTGGTTGGTTGGCGACCGTCAGTCTCGAGAGACTATGGTATTTGTCACTTCGTTTTCACTTATGCTATATTCTTCTCATTTTGTATAATAATATCTTAATTATCTAACTTAGCTTATCCTTGTTTCTGCTACTTTTAAATTTAATTTCTTTCATATGATAATGTGGGTAATAATAGTTGTGCTTATTGATCCATTTATTTTTTGTTATTTGTGTTTTTAACTTTAATATCGTTAACATTAATTTGATCAGTACTTTTTGTCATTATTGTTATTCCATTATTATTACTACTGTTGTCATCTGAAATTTTTTATTTCATTAACGATTTTTTTACATTTAGTATTTTGTCTAACTTTTATGTTATTTTAACACAACGTCGTCTGTGACTGTAGAGGCCTACACTAGACAAGCATACTTTTCCACAGCCACGACAGACAATGGGCGTTCTGCATTCAGAACGCATCTTATTTTCGATTTTTTTTCTTATCCCGCTACTTCTTGTGGTCTTGGTCTATTCTTTGAGCTGCTGCCCTTATGACGCTCCGCCAGCTGCTGCGATCCGCTGCATGTTTTTCCCAGTTCACCAGGTCGATTTTTCCGCATTTGATGTCATGCTTGACTATGTCCTTGTAGCGTAAGTTCGGTCTTCCGACTGATCTGGAACCAGCGGCCAGTTCACCGTAGAGCATGGCCTTTGGGATGCGGTTTTCATCCATTCGTGTTACATGTCCAATCCAACGTAGACGTCTATGAGCCAGGACTGCGAACATACTTTGGAGTCCGGCTCGTTGAAGGACGACGTTGTTTGAGATGTGATCTTGCCATTGTATTTGTAGTATTTTCCGAAGATTGCGTAAGTGAATAATAATAATAATAATAATAATAATAATAATAATAATAATAATAATAATAATAATAATAATAATAATAATAATAATAATAATAATAATAATAATAATAATAATAATAATAATAATAATATATTCTATTCATCCCAAAGGGGAACAATTTTAAGCTAGTTGCATGTCATCCAGTACTTCATGTTTTTCATCATTTTTTTCTTTCGCTGTCCTTGATTTTACTATAACTTCAATAATTTCAAAGCAATTGGCCATCGTTTTTTTCGTCTAACCCCTTTGCGTTCCTAATTACTATCAACTTCGGGAGTACATTGAAATGAGTTAATGTTTGCCGTCTCATCAAATATAATGCTGGGATGATGATTTAGCTACCGTCAGTGTCGAATGATTACGGTCTTTGTCAGCCCAGATAATTTTTTGTTTTTTATTATCTTGTTTTCCTTAGTCTTTACTTCCAATTTCTCATTTTTTGCATTTTGGTATATATTCTCACCATATCTTTCGTGACTACTTGTATTTTATTCACTGCACCGTCGTCTGTAGCTGTAGAGGCCTATGCTAGACAGGCAGGTGTTTCCACAGTTACTGCAGTCAAGGGGTGCTTGATTCCGAAAACACGAGCTTTGTCCGGTTGGGATGATGTATGATTATTAGACAACTTGACAGCATTACAGGGCAGGATAAACTAGAGAAAAAGTATTTAACGCAACAACGTGAGACGAAATGAATACAAAGTCACGGTAAGTCACTTATTGAAGTAACAATGAGGGAAGTGAAATAGACTAACAAACTGTAATTGCCAGTGTATGTAATGTAACTTACGAATATTTCGTACTAAGGGGGCAAACATCATTCAGTGAAATGAACTTCCCAGTGGATTGATCAAGTTAGCTAATAAAATCGAAAGAGTGTCGAAAGAATAGCAACAGATTTTCCCCTTTCTTTCATTTCTGCTTAGAAGGTAATGAATGCATTTTAGCCTTTAAACAGTAATCCTACTATATGGTAAACACTCACATCACCATGCTCAGTTGTTGAAGATGGTCTGACTAAGATTCAAATTTGGATTCTCAGAATGAGAAAGCTAGACTGTTCATCATGCAACTGCTTGGAATTCTGGCTGAATATAACACCGTCAAATTCTTATAAGAAAAACACTAATCACAACTGCACATTAGTGTAATTTTTACAGGCTTTTGCCCAAATACCAAATAAAAGTAGAGCTACAGATCACGCTTTCGATCCTATTGGATCATGTCAATGAAGCTTACCAATGTCTGGTCACAGATTTGAACCAGCGAAATCTTGGATCCGAACCAAGTGTTAAACCGGCTGGGTCACTCAGTTCCAGCTCGTGGGTCAGTTATAACCCACTCAGACACTACTACCTATCTCGTTACTTGTTAATATAAAGCCACCCAACTTTCTTCAGAAGGGATGCAGAACCCGGACCGCTCTAACCCAGCTTAGGCCTCGTTAGCTAGGACTTCTGAACCCAATCAATATCATCGTAGTTTGGAGGAGTAATGAACATTCGTACATTTATTTGTTTATACGGAGAAATTAATTGGGGTCACCAGGCCAAGGTAAAAACTATGGTATATTTGGAGTGATTGTTCAAAGCAAAACATCGCGCAATTGAACGTGGATTTTATCAATTTGTTTATCGTGATTTAACGTAGTGTGAGCACTCTCATTCACCTACGGGACATTGATGCATTTTATTATCTCAAATTAACAGATAAACAGATTTCAACTGTATAGCTCACGTACATAAAATTGTTTAGATTGAGGTTTTATATAAAAGACGAGAAGGCGAGTTTGCATATCGATTTTTGTTACTGTTGCAAATGATAAGTTGCACACTTTTGTGCATACTGCAGATCATATGTTTATAATCAAACCGGAAGTAAGATGAATACGTACAAACACAATTAATGTCACTAGTTTCCATCAGTTCAAGGCCAATGTGACAAACAGGACTTTGATCACAGATATTTTTAGGACAAATTAAGTATTACAATGAATTACAACGACATCAACGAACTTAAATAAGCGGGCATCACGTGCGACGTGTAGACCTTGACACGGCTTGTCCTGGTCAACTCAGTGAGTTGACTAGAACAAGTGTTGGGCTATCGAAGACATCGGTAATCGATATTTGCTGGTTAAGTCATGAGCTTACGAATCCAACCAGGTGTGTGTTCAGCCACTTTGATTTCCAAGTGTCGTTCTGTTCTACCGAGACGGCAAAGCTTGAGCTGACAAATGAGTTGTGATTACAGTGAACGATCGCAACGCAAGAGATGGGAACTTGCTGAAATGAGTTTGTGCACAACTCGGCCGGAAAGGAATGCATTCAACAATTATATCCAGAAAGATGTCTCTCCAAAGGTGTGTATAGTCTATGTGATAGGTCCATCACCGTGTGATGTCTCTCATTTTTTATTATATCGATAAAAGAAGAACCGCTTACTCCTATCCCTCCTAAGAAGTTCCGATCTCCGTGCTTGGATAGAATAATACATAAGCTTGATAAACCTTGCTATTTTTTAGTTTCTTCCATTTTTTTTCTAAATTAGCTCAGGAAATAGAATTGTCGTTTGTTAACCAATGGGAAAATAATTCTTTGCCACTTAAGTCATAAATAACTAATCCTGACAATATGAAAGTGATAAATTTGGTGAAAACTCAAAAGTGATTATTTTCATTCCCTCCTTTTGTGTTTCTCATAAGCTTATTGGAACGGCTTTGAATTGCACAATCGTTTGAGCCTAAATGGTGTGGCGTAGCCAAAATGGTGGGATGCTATGTCGTCTAACATGGAACTCGTTTTTGCTTTGGTGATTCGTAGACTATTTAGGCCCACTAGGATTGTTGTCCAATTGTGTTTCTGTCACATAAACTTCATCTTCCCACCTAAGCTGCCCTCTCTGTACTTTTAGAAAGGATCCTCAACATCTCACGATTCCCCATAAGTATCCGAAACTGTCAATCGTGAGTTCGGTGGAAACGTTGGACATTCTTCGAAGGGTGGTGACCTTTCCGGAGAGGAAGGCTACAAGGTCCAAACAAGCATGCATCACCCGCATATATGTCAAAGCTCGTCTGTGGGCAACAATGCTATCACAATTAAGATTATTCAACTCCAGTTCTTGGACACAGAGCAACTAAAATATGGATCTCTACTGAAATGTTGGTCTTCGGCGCATACTGTGGTTGAGTAGAACCTGGCATCAACTAAAAGGGACTGTCCGGCATTAACCCTTAGTCTACCTTGGGAATGCTCATATTACGGACTTTTTGATGCCTATTGGGGATTGCAGCTGTGTAGACAAAGTATTACTTATTTAGATACTTCAGAAAGGAAGTTATCCAAAACTATTATTCACACTTTCAGAGATCTTGAGTCAAATCTTGAATGACGATTGGCTAATTCCATAAAGCGAAGATCCTCGGTTCTGAAAACGAAGGTCAATCAACGTCCGATAACCAGAGAGGTGGTCAATAGGAGCCATCGCAGCCCATCACCTCTCCCTGACCTCTCCTTGACTGACCCACAAGTGGACATGCCGCTTGACGTACTTACGTGCTTGATGACATCATCCAATCACTTAAAAAACCAAGGAACTTATAAACCCTAGTCAGCTCTTAGTTATTCAATCTAAATTCAAGGCCATACACGCTAACTTGATTGCGGAGCATTTTATTTCAATAAATTCCTGATTGGAAGCATTTCCTCAGTTAACGTGTCAACAGATCATATTTTCTGGGCTCTCGAGGCTAAGGACCTTACAAGATTTCTTTTCTGCTTGATTTGAACAAAACTGTGGAAACTGGTGTATTACCCTGTCCATGTGGCTTTCCGGTAGACTGTTCTTTGTAAACTACCATCTTCACGTCGTTTTAATCCAACATATAAGAATTGGAAAGAATCATTATGTTCACTTCAGAATTGGATCATGGTGCTAACTGATTCATCAAGATTTCTTCTTACTTCGATGTCAAGAAATGGCAAAATATTATTCTTCTGTTCCTCGATCGTGAAGTTTAATGATGGGTGACAGTTGTTCAGTGTTTTCAACAAATGCCGTGTCCTTGTTCGGGTTTTGGGAATGATGAAGGTATTGTCGACATAGCGAACATAAAACCCAAAATCATCTATAAGATCTTTCATTCCGGTGTCTTCTACCTTTGACATAAAAATATCCGCTAACTATGGCCCAAGAGGGGAGTCCATTGCCACCTCACCATGCTGCACGTACATATCCCCGTCAAATTGGAAGGGTGTATTCCTCGTACACTTGAAAATAAGCCTTTTTAATAAGTTCATAGGGATGCCAAATGAAACTTCGCAGGTGCTGATTTTGTCAATCAGGTAGTTAACCGTCTGTAATAACGGAACATTGCTGAAAAGCGATGTCACATCCATTAGAAACATTTGATTGTTGCCAGTGTTTAAAGATTGGATGCGTCGAACGAATTGAAATGAATCCTTCACTGTGTATTTATACAGGTTATTTCGTATGAGCGTGAAGATGGTGATTAATCATTTCGCTGAAGAATGTTATGGTGACTGGATCATAGAGAGTGCAGGACGAAATGATACTTCATGTTAATTGTTTGTTGAATTACCTTTGTGTATTTTCGGTAATCTATATAAACGAGGGAAGATGGAACCTCTTGGCTTGAGTTGTCTTGCAGTCACTTTGCCTATTAGACCATGTGCCTGTATTCCTTTAATGAAGGAATATATTTCACCATCGATGTTACTCAGGTTCAGCAACGACGATCCCAGTGTTTTAAACTTACTGTTTTCGGAAAGGATCGTCTGTAGTTGTGCTATATAATCTTCGCGGTCGATGATAACCATACCTGATCCTTTCTCTCGTTTTTGAATAAGTATAGAAGGATGTTTTTTGAGTTCTTTAAAGCCGCGATAAGTTTCTTTGCGATCAGGGTATTATCTGGCATGATCCGTTCATATCGTTTGAAATCACTAACCCAATCTGCTCATAAGACTTCGCGTCTTACCGGCAGAACTATATCTTCTTGGTCTAACTGATCAAACAGGAATTAATTAATTCCATTGCTGCTTCATCCTCAAGGTGTTTGCTGAATCTTAGCGCTATATAGCAATTCGGGCCAAGTGAAGGAACTTCAAGTTGTGTTTCGGTCAAACTTCTGTTAGTTAAGTTGAAAAACACCTTTCAGGGTTTTCTCGAAACGATCGAACCCGGTAGCACTTTTTCATTGATAACAGAAATTCTTGTTCTAAATTCCAGCGGGACGTTGAAACAGTTTTATCCACTGCGAGTTGCAGATTGAGTTATTCTTTATTAGGCAGGTAAAAGAATGTTCTCAAAATATTAGTTATGCATCCCTGTGGACTCATTAAAAAGGCTTATTCTCAAGTGTACGAGGAATACACCCTTCCAATTTGACGGGGATATGTACGTGCAGCATGGTGAGGTGGCAATGGACTCCCCTCTTGGGCCATAGTTAGCGGATATTTTTATGTCAAAGGTAGAAGACACCGGAATGAAAGATCTCATAGATGATTTTGAGTTTTATGTTCGCTATGTCGACGATACCTTCATCATTCCCAAAACCCGAACAAGGACACGGCATTTGTTGAAAACACTGAACAATTGTCACCCATCATTAAACTTCACGATCGAGCAACAGAAGAATAATATTTTGCCCTTTCTTGACATCGATGTAAGAAGAAATTTTGATGAATCAGTTAGCACCAGGATCCATCACAAACCTACTTGGGTATGAAGGTATGCGAATTTTCATAGTTTTGTCCCTATATCAGTCAGAAGAAAGGTTGTTCGTAATCTTCTCCTGCCAATTCAAAAGCTTTCACGCCCGCGATTTCAGGTGAACGATCGTGCTTTTTTGAAGGATGGACTGCTAAGAAACGGTTTCCCAGCTGCTTTCCTTCAAGAATACGGTCAAAGATGTTGAAGCACGTAATGATGACGCGGACATCAAAATGGCTCTCTTGAGAATTCGCTTCAGGAGAGATGCAGTTGGAGAATCACTGCTTAGAAAACTGTCTCGAACGATACAGTAAAACTGCATAAATGTGCGTTTGAGGATAGTTTTCACATCTCCTAGGTTGATCCCAATTCAGTCGGTTGTGGCCACTCCAAATGTCTTATTTTCCAATGCAGTACTTACTATCCGCAGTACATTAGTCGTACCCAACGACGTCTGGAGGATCGAGTGAAGGAGCACCTACCCAAGAGGCTGTTCTCTACAGCTGACAAAGTCCCGAAGAGCAGTATGACTGAGCACATACTAGACACCGGTCACCTCTGCGATCGAGATAATTCATTTGCAATAGTTGACAAAGCGAAAGATCGGAGGAGCCTAAAATTTCTGTAAGCTGTGGCCAGAAGGACTCGGATTATCATCTGACGTTATGATTGTTCATTCCCCTTTTATTTTACTTTATTCCGTTACATTCATGCATTTCAGTTGACAATGGCATATTAGTTGAGCTATCGTATCCACTTATACTCTATCAATTCCCAGTTTGAATCGTTGACGATCATTTTTCGCTTATGCCTTCCACCGCTGAAGCCCAGACACTGAATCTTCAATTGTGTTATTCAACTGAACTCGAATCCTGATGAGACCAGCCGAAATAGAGCTCCATAGGTTCAGTAGCGGCTTTTATTATCAATTGATGGAAAATAGGTATATATATGTATATACATTATATTACCAAAAGTCAGAAAATGGAAGTACAAACTAACGAAAAAGGTGATTAAAATGTCTGGGGTGACAAGGACCATATTCATTCGAGACTGAAGAGAGCCAATCAATCAATCGGAAGCCCATAAGAGTTGATCACTGTGCATATTTGTATTGTGCCATATGTCGTTCCGCTAGTGTCTCTGAGGGTGCCGATTACTCCATTTACTCAATTGTTGACGCGAATTCATTCACATGAATGAAATATGATCTATCCATTGCTCTTGGACATGTTTTCACTCGACAAGATGATTTATTAATGTTCCATTTATTGACGATTGTTCGTTTATCAGACTTGAAGATTCAGGGGACAATAACTCATTTGAACAGCACGGGTTCCGATGAACATATTCATGCACAATTAATGTTTTGTGTGCTAGATGATTGGACCAAAACTGTAAATTATGGCAATATCGTTCATGCATGTTGCCTGAACAAGTCAAAAGCATTCCATTGTGTTAACCACAGCCTTTTATTACATAAACTTGAGACCATAGGTTTGCGTGACTACTTAATTGATTGGATTTCAATCCAAATTTAATAACATTAAGGAGTGCAAGTAAGTGGAATTTTTTCAAATGAATATCAGTTTCAAGCAGGGTACCAATAATATTCTTGGTTTACGTGAATGATTTACCACCACCCCTTCGTTTTAAGATCACCAAGTTGGCTAATGCTATTAAAACATTAATTAAAATCCGAAACATCAAGGATTTCTATAACTCCGTGATAGCTTATTCTAAGGGCGATTCGCAGGACTTTCTCCTATAGACCGTTATATGACTTCATTGCTAAGAATCAAGACCTATTCTCCATCCGACCCATTAAGATACCAGAGGAGTGAAGACATGAAGGACGAATCATAATGGAGTGGCACTGAAAAGTGCCGTGGATTCGACCTCCTGTCCGGCGCTGAACGCGAAGAGGAATCCAGAGAAGAGGGGTCCGTCTGCTGCCTTCCTGGGTCTGCTTATAAGGGTCATCAGCGCGAGCTGATTGGCCGAAGAACCATTGGTTGGTCAATGATGCTAATCGCGTCTCTCGGTAGTAAGATTATCCGCCAGTATTTTTCCGAAAACATTCACAGGAAGCACCTGGACGCATGCGTTTCACTCTTATTGGAGATCATCAGCAGGGCGTATCTGGTTCGATCTGGGGATCGAACCCA
>JALGAQ010000009.1:1918638-1952316 GCA_028829895.1 Sinotaia quadrata | reverse complement strand
CGTATGAACCAAATTTGGTCACCGGCTTCCAACAACAGTAGAGGGTAAATTGGGCAACCTGGGTAGTCAGTTGAATACCACCGAAGGGCGTATGAACCGGCCTCCACTGACAGTGAACCTCCACAATTCACCCCCGCTACCCTTGCGGGTTAGTTCTGGGTTGAGGACCCTTAAGCTAACCCCCTTGTCTCGGCTGGGCAACCGGACAGTACTCACGCCCACTGTCAAATCATGGACTTATCTATCTGATGGAAGGGTGTTTATTTGCCTCGCAATAACGAAAATTGAGTCATTTGTGTATCACAAAGAGGGTGCTCTCCTTAAATACGCGCTATGCTTGCTTAAGATTCTATGTGTGCCGAGAATCACGGCATTGATTTGAACAAAAGTTGTTAGATTAGTGCGAACTGAGAGAATAATAATCGCGGCGAAATAAAAATATAGAAAACACGGAAAGGAGACACAAACTGATCAAAAAGTTGAAGTTGAAACCACACAACAAACTGGTAGACCATAATGTGGAACTGAAGGGAGTTAAACGATCAGAGGATGTGATAGATGTCCGGTCGATACTGAAATAAGACGTGTACAGCTCTAGAAAGCATGTTTCAGTTACTTTCGAGAAATCGATTAGTGTACAGAATCTAAAATAGTGATTTTGATATATCCGGCCAAAAAATTGAAAAGAAAGCTGCCAGAAGCATGCGTTTAACACATCCTTCGTTATCAACAACATATTCAATAAAATAAAGGAAAATGGTTCGGATAGGAGCTTCCACAGGTTCTCGATCAAGGCTAAAGCATAATAATAGAACCAACACTATCCTGGATTTCACCGCTCTTGACCTGGAACGCGGCAAGAAACAACACTAGCCAGGCTACTGGTCCACCTTCTCATTTCTCGGTGAAAAATCATCGATTGTTTCTGTCAATCATATCATGGGAGAGCAGTAGCCCATGCTTTGGTAAACGGTGATTAGGCATAAATAGAACGCGTGGAATCACATTGCACTAAGGTTGGCTAACTGCATCTAAGACACGACATCGTACGAACTCATTGTTTAAGCGATTTGGCCACGGCACAAGGACAAGGTTACTCAGACACCCAATCTTCCAAAAAAATCAGCGGAGGACGTCTTCCGGACCAAGCAGGCGTAGAACAACAAAGTACGAGCACTTTACTTAGCTCAAGCTTCCAGAAAACATGTTGCTACTTAAGGTTTATTTAAACAAGAGCATCTAATGGGATGACTTAATAATCAGGAAAAGGTAAGCGATTCTTTGGACGATGTGGTGGGTGTCCCCAAAGGATAGATTGCTTGCTCGCTTCAAAGTGACGACACACAGACTCAACTCCCGATCTGCCCCTCTGATCCGACTTATGCAACGGAGTGGCATCAGAAGGACAATCGAACGACCACCAGACCCAAATCCAAGCCGATCAGAGGCAAAATGAAAAGAACGAGTAGAATGATTCCGATAGTTGAGCGAGTTGTTTAAATAGAAATGCTGAGAGGCCAGAGCAGGAGGAAGATTTCGATTTTAAGGAATGAAACTATCGTTGCGTTATTCATACGTGAAAATGGAAAGCTGAAAACGCGAACTCTACCCCGAAAAGATGAGTACGCCGAGCCTAATTTGCCTTCCATCGACTTGTAAGCGTTTGTTTGCCTGAAGCAAGAAAAAAACAGCTGATAAGGACAATAAGGCAATTCGGTAGGAGTTATCCAATCTAGGCGACAGCCAATCGGCGATATACGATCCGAAATTTTTGTCCATCTACAGCCAGTATGCATTCAATCGGAATCATAACGGATGTGGCACGGTAACAACTTTATTGTAAGTCATAAGATTAAGCTATTCAGACAAGGCAAATCTGAAAGTAAAGTTTTCTTAACGACAAATTGTCGATCAGTAACCGGCCACAGTATCCCCGTACGTCCGTATTTAATCAAAAATATTATTAGTATTATTCAATCCGAAAGACGACACTAGGATTATTTCGGAGTTGTCTTACTTTCGAGCATCAAAAAAAGGATTTACAAAGTGGAAATATCTATTTCCACAGCTGGTCGAGCAATATGTGAATGAGCCACAACACTCGTACGTGTACAGAATCAGACACCCTTTAAAAGAGTCCGACAGCGTCCCCAAGTTTGGAGCCCACAGAAGACCATGGCATACGAACCTGGACTCAACACCGTATTCAACCAGTTTAACATCTGAAACCGCCTAAAAATGACATATGACCCAAGCTCGTCCGCCGCGCTTAGCCAGATGCTTTCGTAAGCCCATGCGGCTGCTTCGCAACATTTATACACGCAGTATCCATCCGATTTTATTTTACAAAAATATTTTTGAAAAAGTAGCACACACCATACCGTGGAAGAACAGTTTGGAATCAATATGAAAATTTAATATAGAGGACAGGAAGGCGACTTTGCACATCAATTCTTATTATTGTTCACAATAATAAAAATGCACAATGTTGGGCCAAACACTTCTCTGTATATCTACAGATGCATACTGCAGATCAAATGTTTATATGGAAACTGGAGTGAGGTAAAGATGAACAGACACAATTATAACCACACACAAAAATCGAAATTCACCAATTCAATGACAGAGTTACGTACAGGTCTTTGATTATTCATAACTCTGGACAGCGCTTCCGTATTGCGACCGCCTCTGCAAACCATAAAAGGCGAGTACTACATGTACTGAAGACACACTTGAACGCTTTTTTCCCGGGTCAACTCGATGACGTGACTCAACTAAATGTTTGGCCATCGATGATGTGGTTAATCAATTGAAACTGGATGTTAAACTTTCCTGTTGCATCATAGACTTGCGAATCCAAACCGGAATATGCTCAGCCGCTCTGACTCGCAAGTGTCGTTCCGCTGCCTTCGTTCCCGAGGCAGCTGGCCTCACAGCTACACTTGAATTGATATATCAGGTGGGATTTGGTGAACAAGGGCGACGCAAGCTTCACAGAGGGCATTGCAATCCTGGTCGTGATACAGGATTCTAACATCCGCAGCATAGTAAACACGACTCACTGCGCTGCTGAAACGTTTCCTGAAAAGTTCACTCACATCATCACCTTTGAATGGAAGGTGCAAGTTAAATTTTGATTTGGGAACCGCTGTTGTACTTGTATTCACAGGTCCTCAGTTTACTGTGCCTATCGATAAACAATATTGGGTAGCCATTTTCATTCAGTACACGTCGAATCCCAGTTAACTCTGCCTGTAATGTTTCCTTCGAACACAACCTCCGCGCTCTCTCAAAGAGGTTTTTGACCAGACCACGTTTATACTGACACGGTACGAAGCTGTGAAAGTGTAAGTGTTGACCGGTCCATGTAGGTTGGCGATAAACGGAACGCAAGATTGAACCATTAGCTCGTCGACTACCTGTAAGTCTGTTTGATTTCTTTCGTTTCGCCGCAGCTTTCAGCCAGGTTTACTCTAAGGGAAGGAGGGCGGCTAATACTGAACTCATTTTGTGTTATTTTGACAGGAGCAGGGTAATATGAGTCGTAACAGTAAGAGTTTAGGAGCTATGTGGACACGTAAGGAATTTATTCAAATTGAACGACATCGGTCCATAAGAAAAGCGATCCTTTAGTGTATTTCACTCGTATGACGCACAAACGTTTTGTTACTAAACTTATCCTCTGAGAATTATGGGTTTGTTGTCTTGCTAAAAGGGTTAGACAGGATCTTAAAAACCAAAGAGGAAGTAAAGTATTCATCTATCGGGGTGCACTTGCTTTTTAGGGAGTGAGTAAGACGATTTCGGTTCGAATCTCGGTCTGGGAAAACGGTGAGTATCATGCCCCACAGAGTTGGTTGACGCTAAGTGTGGCATCAGCTTAACGATTCGAAAATGTATCGAAAAAAGAGTGAGACACCAAGACAGCCATTAACACATGTGCATGTAGATGAACAACTTTTTGCACACGAGATCCATACGCAGGATTCTAACTAGGATGGATTGATTGATCTACGCAGGTTCTGTATCGAAAGAATCAATTTCTTTTCTCACATCCTGCTTCAAGGGTCAGAGTGAGGTTATTTCGGATAACCTACTGATTTGGTTTGGGAAACAGCGATATATCTCACATTGAAGTAAGCCTCAGAATTATTTTAATGTCACTTTGCAATCTTGAGTCAGCTCTATACATAAGTACGATGCTTTGGTTTAAACCCAGACCTGTTTTCAGGTCAGCGTAAAATGTGTGGTAACGGAAGACCAGAAATCATGAAAATCAGGCTAGACGAGGAAGCATAGGAATGAGGTCAATTGATACACAAAATCGGCTATTAACAATGGCAATTCTTATCGATCTGAGGTGCAGAATCTGATTCACAAGGCCAAACGGATAAATCACGAAGCTCTATTAACAAACCTGTTCATTTGGTATGTGGCTAGTCACAGCTTTGCACTATCAAACCAAGCCGAAACAAGTATTGTAAGACGAAACCAAGAGCATGACCAGATTTCGATGTCATAAGCTTATGTGTAACATGTGCTCGCCAAACTGATGGACGGCCTAGTGCCAAATAACACTGTGAGTTATTCACATCCTGTTATCGTATAGAGCCACGTGTAGAAAAAAATAGTCTCATCTAAGCTTGTGAAAGCTTTCACAGTATGTCCAGTCATTGGGCCAAACAAGTTGGTGACATTTCTTCACCTGGTAACACATAACATTATCGACGGTACGTACAACATACAGACAAAATTGAACCAGTGATTGAATTTCATGCCAGGCAGATTCAGAAGCGTAATTAAAAACGCAATGCACGGAACACAGACAGACCCACATCGAATGATAAAAAACAATTCACATGAAAGGACATTATTCATGTTGCAATGCCTTAGAAATTTCAGTGTGTATATTTCAAGCAGTACTTGAAGAAACTTCTTTTCTTTGCATTTTAGCTCCTTAAAAATAAAGTGATCCGTGATGGACCTTGATGAACTGATAATACTGATACAATTCTTTATGTACACCATTTACAAATCCGCGTAATTCCGAAATACAAGTACCTCTGCGTTTGGTTTGAATTCTCCATTCATTCTTTGGGATTAATTCGTAATTCACCACTATTCATAACATTATCGACATTATTCGACATCGAAAATTCTTCATTCTACACCTGAAAGACATTACCACTTGCATACTATCTTACCTCTTCCCAATTGTCATTTTTAAAAATTTATTTTATTGTGTTCCTTTATTACTTGGTAACTTCCAAAGTGTCCAGACGAGCGCTTGTATTGTAAAACTGTATTTCCTTTTATTGCCTTTCTATTTCAAACCCGTGATATTTGATTACGTGCAAATAATAACTGAATAATTGTAAGTATTTCTTAAATAAATTAAACTGTGGTAATGAACACTTCTATAAAACATTTCGGGCCTCCTCTGTGCCATTAGAAATACTACATGATCTTTCTCGGAAAGGCGGTCTCAGACACTTTGAACAAGTCTGAGTGTTAGTATACGAAGCTAGCCCGTAAGGTATTTATAGCTACCTTCCTCTGGTAAACCAGTTTGACCTCGCGAAGATGAAAAAGAGGAAGTCTCCGAGATTTGTCTCGATTTGCGTGAACTCAAAGTATTCTGTACAGCCATTTGCAGAATAACTGTACAAGCTGATCAATGAGCTCATCTAGGTGGGGAGCGGAAAATGGAGTGATATCAACTTGGGTAGCCCTTTACAGGAAGATGCATCAAGAGTACAGAGAACTGAAAGGGGAAATAACGTGCTTGAGTATGTTCCATTTTTCTTGAATCACAGAGGACGTCTTTTCTGTGGCCGTTTTCACAACTGCGGTGGTCTTCTGAACCTATAGAAACACGATATCACAAACATGGGATAAGTTCATAGAAACATGTACGTCCATAAAACTCATGTCCCTTGAATGCAAACAAACGAGGACCGTCCGCCCGTATGAAGATAAGAATAGTTTCCAAAGCGGAGGTTGCTCCAAGTGTTTTGAGTGACGCTAACGCAGAACATCACAAGGAATCTATTGTGCAAGAAAGGTTCAATAAACAAAGGCTGCACTAAATATTAGTAACTCACACGACTGTGCAATCGGACACAGAAGGGTTAGAAAGAGGACGGCGTGTTATCGAGACATGCGTGTGGTCAGGTCGGAAACTGTATTTGAAACTGCCAGAACTGTATCCGACCCCATGTGGCACTCGTGCTCCAAAACAGCACCGAACGGAAGCGGAACACTTGCACTAATTACAATAAAAGAAATCTGCTTTGAAACGTCACGGGGCGACATAGTGTCAAAAACACTGCTTACTCCTGCTGCCATTGGCTAATAAGAGACTGCGAGGATGATGAGAGAGTCTGTCCAAGTGCAAGAAGAACTTTGATCGTTCATAAAAGTGAAGGGGAGAGCCTATAGTCAAAGGCCTTCTGTAATAATAACAAAAAGCCAAAATATCAATGGCAACAATGGAAAAGGGTGAATCTGGTGATCTTGTTCAAGAATAATGGGTATCTGAGTTCCTTTGTCAATGCTAGCACTCGAAACAGATCCAATAGACACTACGCAACTACCAATCCACCAACCATTGTCCCAACGTAAATCAAAGGCGTTTCAGAAGCCGCTAAACGGATTTTAAAATCAATGCAAATTAAGACCGCTCACAAAACAACGTCAACACTGAGGGTGTACTCTGCCCAAGCCCAAAGATCCAATTGCGCCACAGGATACAGCGAGGTTGTATACAGCACCCCCTGTCAACACTGCAAACTCACCTACGTAGGTGAAACGGGCAAGCACCTAGAAACACGCACACACGAGCACCGATTAGCGCTTAAGCGGTTCTTACAATTGACACATCGAATTAGATGGGCATTACGACACACTGTCGCCAGAATACGGGATGGAAGACCGAAGCATAGACAGGCGAACAAGGTCGAATAAATAACACTGTAATAACCAATCCCCTATATTTTGAAGACGGGCCTCAGTTCAGGTTGAAGCGGCAACAATAAACCTTCCTACTCGGTGTTTGCCTTTTCAATCCTATTATATATATATATACCGAATTGATTAACAGGCATAGGGCCAATCGGATCATACAAAACGATGAAAATCATTTCCATTGAAAAAAGACACTGCTTGTTCCTCCATTTCAGTGGTTCCCTGCAACCAGTACAGATAGCGATATAGTCACGTCAATGATTTCTATACTAGGCCATATCTTCCAGCGTCCCCAACTATGAGATGTCCATCACTTTATGAGTCTTAGTCTACTAGGAGGGAAGAACCAATACGAGCTAGGCAACTGGTCAGGCTCTTTATTCTACGGTACCAAGTTAATGATTAACCACCACACTGTTCCTTCCAGTCGCTACAGGAAAGAAAAAGTAACGCGCGGTTTTTGGAAGCGAGGGTTAGGCATGCACAGAACGTGTCCAAGCCAACGCAGCTGTAAGTGAGAAATAACATTACTGTGAGGATGGCTCTCTGCATCTAAGGCACGACAACACATGTATTCATTGCTCGCGTAATATTCCCAATGAACACGGGAAGACGGCGATATCCGAAAACAGAAAACCGATGGACGACCTCTACACAAAGTGGCCAAGTCTCACGGCCGAAAAGCAGCATAGCACGGACACACATTTTGTAGAGAGAGATACGCGAATGGCATGCCAACACCAAAAGTAACAAAAAGTAACCGCTGATGGTTAAATTAGATGGTGTCCGCATGATGAACATTCTAACCATTCCCCTTCGATCGAGAGCGTATAGGACTTTTCACAAAGAGAAGTACTGAGATGTCCAATATTGGTCTCGCTAAAGCAATGAATACTTTTTGACAAGCCAGTCCGAAGACGTGATGGATTCCGAGAGGTAGAAGTAATCAATAAATATGACATTTTTCGAACTATTGCCTAATAGCAATCAACCAAACACTAACAACATTTCGAGAACTAAACTTGTGGAGCAAGGTCTTCCGTACAGTTTTGAAGGTTATTATTAAACAACAAGATGCAGTTGGGAATGCGTCAAACCGAACCAGTTGAACTGTAGGGTTGATATTCAACATCCGAATTGAGTTATCGAAACCTGGCAGATTTCGCCCCATACGCACTATTCAGAACTCTTATTAAGACTAGTTTCTGTATTATGGTATGTAGGCTTCATGAAAAGTACTCGTAAGGTCTATTGGGAGTTCAACAGGAAACGAGTCGCAATCTTATAGCATACCTGTGACCTTCGTGATTAAAAATGGGTTCAAATCGATGGTAGCTTACAGAAATCAACAACTGTCACAACGTTTACTATAATGTTCCACGTCATCGACTGACGAGCAAGAAGTGTATTCCGAGTGGTAAACAGCATCCGCTGCCGCCCGGGGAACTACCACCCTCTAACCTATTGAAGCCTCTATGGATCGCTACTCAAAGGCCCTGGGTTGAGTTACCGGTTTTTTCCTCTTCAATTAAGCGGGGCCATTCACAGTGCTCCATTTAAGTAGTTGGTATTGTGTGGTTGTTGGGATTCTTACACGAGCCCTTCCTTCTCTTGTTAACCAAGCATTCGTGCATATTTCGACCTATAACGAACAGAGGGATCACACTGATATGGTACTGGGTCAAACGCGCCAAAAAGTTGATAGATACTGATTCACACAGTGCATAGTTTACCAGCCTCCGATGATTGCAAGTGCTCTGCTTTTGAAAGGCAAGCCATGGTCACGAGCACGATATCACGCTAGTATATCCCGCTGAACTCACGCATTTCGTGGAGCTGTTTCATGGAAAAACCACCCGCAGCTAAATTTATGAGCGGAGAGAATACTTACGCTTCCGAGCTTCGCAAATTGTCCACACCTCGGTGCACTTCCTCTTTAATTCACTCAAAGCCGTGATGCCCAGCTCCCGCTTCAAGAGAGCTTGTTGATGGTACTTGGCTGTGAGCACTTGCTTCAACGTCTGTATTTCTTCTTCAATCTAGAATGGACAAATGGAATGGGGAAATCCTCACAATCGGTAAGTCATCTAACTGTACGAAACAGATCAAAATAAAGCGTCGTAAAAGAAGATCATGAATGAACTTTGTATTAATGAGTATTGCATAACTATGGTTGGTCTGATGATGATGCTCTCCTTTGAACCAGATCACTGAACACCTCTCTCTATATAACTGTGATCTACATCAGTCAGAATCTTTCGGTACTGTGCAAAAATAATAACATTGTGTATCAGAATAAAAAGAGAACCAATCTGTCTACAGAACCGCATCAGTAATCCGAGTTGAATCAATATCCTTTTATTCGATGAGCATACGAGATTGCTCACAATTTGTTTTTGGTTGGAGTACGTTTGTTTAAAACAGTGTCATCTCTCGAACAAACCTTGCTCATGCTCCCAAAATCAACAGTATTAATACTATCACCAGTAGTATCTATCCATGGTATGACGTTGCTCCCACACCTACATGATGTGCCATCGCACCAAGAATAATAATAGCATGTTTAAGTTTCGACTTCGCAAGATTGTGTTTCTAAGTAAATACGCTCGCTTTTATTGCACAAAAAGGAGTACAGAAGAAAGAGCCCATAGCCAATAAGAACTAAGCGAGAAACATGCAAAATGTAAATATTATCGAAACAACCGTCCGAGTAGAGTGTACAAATAAACAATTGAATAGTTGAATATTGGGAAAACAGTGGGATAAAACGTTCCAGAGTCGAGCTATTAATGTTGACTAGAACAAGTGAAACATTGAGGAAGTGAAACAACAGAAGAAAGTTCAAAGGGGCATTTACTTTGTCAGTGGCAATAGAATAAAGGCAGCCCATATCCTGACCCCTTTGTTGAACTGACTTGGTCAGTCGAACGAGACTGTACAGGCTAATGAAGAAAGTTGGCTATCCCCGAAAATTAGTTTAATAGATTGTTGTCTTCCACGAAGACATTCAAGGTACGGTCGACTATGATGGCTCAACATTCAGCAACAATCCCATCAAAAACGGCCTGAAGTAAGGGTTATGTGCTCTCACCAACACTCTTTGGAATATTCTTCTCTCTGCTGCTCAGAAACGCCTACGAAAATTCAAACGATGGATATTGTTCAACATCAGGAGCGATTGTGGATTATTCAACCCAGTAAGACTTCGAGCAAAAACCAAGAACAGGAAAATCTTCATGAAGAAGTTACTCTTTGCAGACGATCGCGGCTCTAACGGCTGATACTGAAGAAGGATTGCAGCGACTAATAAGTTGTTTTTTCCGGCGCTTGTATGGAATTTGACCTGACTATTAGCTTAAACAAAAACAAGGTCATTGGCTAAAGGGTTAGCACTGCGCCGGAAGGCCACACACTAAAAATAGTAAATGAGTTCTATCATCTCGGATCCACTATCTCTGATAACTTTTCCTTTGATTCCGAAATAAGCAAGTGTATTGGTAAGCAGCAACCATCATGTCGCTCCTCAACAAACGCGTCTGGAGAAACCCGATGCTGACTTTAAACACGAAGATGCAAGTCTACAGATCTTGCGCGCTGAGCGCTTTCCTCTGCGGCAGCCTACCTGGGTGCTGTGTTCACACCAGCAGCGCAGGCTCAACATCTTCCATTCACGAAATCACCGAAGAATACTACGTATAAATTGGCAAGACCACATTTCAAACAACGCCGTCTTGCAATGAGCCGGACTACAGATTATGTTCGCTCCCCTGTCTCACAGACGTCTGCGTCGGCTCGGTCTCGTGAAACGAATGGTGAAAATCGCATTCCAAAGGCTGTGCTGTTTGGTGAACTTGCCAATGCTCGAGGTCAATTGGAAGACCAAAACTACGCAAAATGGACGTCTGCAAGCGGTATATGAAAACCGGAGGCTTCGACTAAGTGAATTGGGAAGAACGTGCAGCGGACCGAAAGAGCTGTAGAAGCCTCATCAAGGTAGCAGCTGTAAATTTTGAACAAAGCCACATGAGGCCACGGATCCAGAGAACAGCCGGACAAAGCTAGTGCTTTCGTAATCAAGCACCCGTTTTTTGTTGTAACTGTGGAAAAATCTGCCTGTCTAGGATAGACCTCCAAAGCCACAGATAATAGTGCAGTGAATAAAATACAGGTAATCATGAAAAAATACTAAGAATATATACCCACATGCAAAAAATGAGAAATTAGAAGTACAGAAAAAGGAACAAAAGATAATAAAAAACAAAAAATATATCGGATGACAAAGACCATAGTCCTTCAAGACTGACGGTAGCCAATAATCCTGGCGATGAGAAAAGGGATTGTAAGTTATCGGTTGTGGAGGGACAAAGAGACGCGCAATTATACGTTGGATTACGTTCAGAAGAGAAAGGGGAAAGGGAGCCCACCCCAGACATAACGGCAGTATTTCATGGTGGAGCGCATTTGTGATTTGTAAATGAGTAAGAGTTCAGCAGGAGGAAAATAGTTAAGAGATCTAACCAGATTTCCTGTCCTTTCTGGAAGCCCGAGATGCCATCAATCTGCCTGAAACGAGATTGTTGGAAAATGATAAACCAGAAGAAAACTGAGGAATGGACACTGAACTAACTGCGAGTGGTAGGTTGGGAGTGAAAAGTGTCGAGAAAGTGAAACATGTAATGATTTGGAAGGATTGAAGGTAGATGCGTGTGAAAATCCCCAGTCTAAAATGTGGTAAGATCGTACATGATACTGGCGGTCTGTGCATGGTCATCCTCAGTCTGGGTGGAGGCAGGTGGTGAGGGGTAAAAAGTGGAAAGATAGAGAGTAGCATCATCCGCAAAAGCACGAATGTAACCGAAGACAGAAAAAAGTACGTCATTGATGAAAGGTAGGTAGGTAGAGTGGGAGAAAAAACGGGCTTTGGGGCACTCCTGAGTTGCTGCTGCGAATCTGAGACGAACTTATAATGAATGACACGTTAAGAAGTCTCGAATCTAACTGACCATGAGAGGATGCAGATCATACATTGGAAGTTTGGCGACCAACCTCTCCTGTCATACTTGATAAATGACTTCGACACGTCAAGACATTCCAGTTGAGGTTCACCAACGAGACCAGTACAGGTGGCAAGTAGATGGATGCCATCCAAACACGTATTGGTGGGTATTTCAGGCGGATATGACTTTCGAGATTAAATATTTGTTTAGCAGGGACATGTTCCAGAACGTTGAACAGAATCGGGGTGATTGAGATCCGATGATATGTGCTTGGATCAGAACAGAACCCATACTTTGGGATGGGGAGTACATGCGAGGTTAGTAGGAAAGAACAATGCCAGTACACGAAGATAAACCGAGAAACGGGTTAGGATTAGTACAGATACGGATCAGGATGGGAATATGATCGAAACCTGGAGGCTTGGAGGCATCAAGCGATAGTAGCGCATGAGGAACATTCCTCGTGATGAAAGACAGAATATTGGACAGAAAAGAATGGACAATAAGGGAAAAGCGATTGATCTGGTCAAAGTAAAGATAAAAAGAAACGATAACGCCAGTGATTAAACAATCAGTTTTTCTTATGGCATGCAAGCAATCGTGACTGAACTATTTAGAAAGCTTATCAGGTTGATACAATGGTGAATAAATAGGGGGCAATCAATCATATAGAACATGGGTAATTCACCGAAAAAAGGATTCACTGTTCCAAAATTATTATTACCAAGGGTAAACCTTCCCAGCCGGAGTAATATGACAATGATCTGAGGAGCCCAATGTGCCAGAATAGTTGCGGTGTTCTCAGTGACACGCGGGCTAAAGATATTTTAAGAACATTGAGAAGAGAGATGTCAATACAATTGAAGCAGTCAACGCGATTACTCATGATTCGACAACCCGCCATTATTTTTAGTCTTGTATTTTCTATGGCACATCACTTTAGCTTCCTTAGCAGGGTAGTAGTTGAAAAAAGCACGGAGGTCTCTCTATTTAACAGCATTATTATTTGGAGCTTTCACACTGTGCATAGTGATTAAGGTAACTCAAAGCTAACTCATCACATTGATTCAACGGTGGGGAAAAAAGGAACAGTTACGAGAAGGACGGTTCATTTAAAAATGACTGCACTACGAAGAACAAATGAGTTTGCAACGATAACCCGTCCAACCAGAAAAGCAATGTGGATCAGAAAAATGAAAGATCTATCCTCAGCATTGCCGTTCTCTATAGCAGCTCTAATAGAAATTTCTTGAACAAAACAAATCACTATGCAAGGTCACTTCTCGATCGGTAAAGGATTGATTGCTGACAAGTGAAGTAACATAAACAGAGTATGCAATCAGACCGGACCACAAACCCTTTTCAATTCCTCAGCTTTTTGAGCTCTTTGTTGAAGTAGCTCTTGTTGGTCATTTTCTTTGTATCGGGAAGAACCGTTGAGCGCATCTACACCGGTAGGATCGTAGTTCCAGTTTTCAAAGTTTCTTCAGTGGTATCGTAATAATTTTCTAAAATTAAGATTCATGAATTCCAAAATTAAGTCGAAAAAAAATAAAAGTAGCTTCAATAGTCATTTCCCTAAAAAATGTGTTACACTCCGTTAATTATGTGCCTTTAGAAGAGCTTAAGACTAAATATGAAAGTCAGAAGTATGTGCTCGAACTAAAGAAATTATGGTACATAATCAAGTTTAAATCGCGCTAAAAAATCGATAACGAACGGTATCAGATCCAGTATATATATACATATATGTTTCAGAAAACTAAATACAAGCGAGGGGCCCAGCAACAACATCTAGGAGTGTAACATAGCATGTATTCAATCAGGGGGATAGATAGGGGAACCCCAACAAGAATGCCACTGACTTCGGTTTTGAGCCCTCGTTGCTAGTTTCTAACCAAGCGCACTCAGAATCTCGAGAAACACAGCGCGAAAGCCGAGATAAACCTACGCAACCCAGAGTGACCATCAATATTTCACTTCACGACGCCACATCATAGGTTGATCGCAACCTGTTTTACTTCAACTATTCTCTTTGGGTAAATAAAGCTGTTGGGGATGTCAACATCCCCAGAAAACTGCGTAAAATTAATGTTATTATTAATTTACAACTTTTACTCATTTTTGACTGTTTATACGCGCCCTTTTCCCACGTGGCTAAAGCTTGGTCACCATTTCGTCATCCTCTGCTCCCATTGGTCCATTTGGCTTAATCATGCCATTATCTCATCATATCGGAAGGTCATGTAAATCCTGTATAAACACTGTCTACTTTCATTGTATTGTACAGTACATGCTGTTCACACGGACACCATTGTTCTGATATTGGGTTGGCATAGCACGAAGGCAGGGATTTGGCTTACAGGAGATCAAATACTCAAATATGTTCGTTGTTCGTTTGTTCTTCTATATCGTCCATAACTACAAAAACTCACATCATAACAAAAGCACATGTGGGTAATCTGCAACTCGGCAGGCGTAAAATGACTTGTAGGTAAGGATTATCGTCCTAAGTTGCCCATAAAATGCCCCTACATTAGCGAGGGTAATTACCTCTGGAAATGCCCTCATTTGGCACGCGTTTCGTATAGACTCTGCAAGGAAAGTCCTACTTACTGACTTTACGTGGAATGAGCGTGCAAGAGCTCGAAAGACTATATTCGAGCTATAGCTGGGTTGGAAAGCCATTGGAGAATGAACTCCATAATTCAGCCCGCGGTCTTTGCGGGTTAGTTCAACGAACGAACCCTAAAGCCAACCTTTTGTCTCAGCCGGGGAACCGGACAGTATCACCCCCACTTTCAAATCATGGACTGATATATCTGATGGAATTACCGAAGCTCTCTCACACTCAATGCTCTCAAAATAACTTCGAATCTACAAGTCATTCCCTATCTCAATGTTTCCCCTTCCTCCTACTCCCCAACAGCCTTCTTCTCTTCTAACACGAACACCACCGGCCCTGCGATTTCCGCTGATAGACACTCGCGCTACGATCTTCAGATCTTCAATCCATCTCATATTAAGGTTCCTCTTACGAAATCAAGAAGCCACTTTCTTCAGCCGCGCATAACTTTTCAGCTGGCTACCTATAAAGTTCGTACATTAAGGCGCTTCTGGTCAACAGGCAGATCTGACCCGTACACTGGAAACTTGCCGTTGATGTATGCACTCTTCAAGACACGCGTATTCAGGACTCTTCACAAATCATCCAGTATGCGTCGGCTAAAAATCCTAACGTGAGATTTTGTTGTGTCTTGCCCCAACTTCTTATTCTGACTTTGACACGTATCTCCGCTTCAGATTGTCTGTCCTTCTTGCCCTGCTACCAGGAAAAACACCAATGACGAGGGAAGATGTATTGCAGGAAAAATGAGGTTTTTTTAGTGGCATAAAACTATTTACATTTATAGTGGTATGTCCAGCCCACGGAGGGTTCTAGAAGTAAAGGCTAGCTTCACCAATCAGGGGTAAGGCATTTGTGCGGGCGTTGAGCTGATTGGATAAGCAGCGACCAATACACATGAACTTGCTGGTCTTGGAGCCCCACGGAGGCTCATTCGGAGCTCTGCGATTGTGTTTTCCTGGGAATGCATATTCCCAACAAATTTCACCTGCGCCTGTCGAGAGACCCCGAAACATCATCATCTGGTCAAGCAGGTGTTGGTGTAGTATTAAGGAGCAAGAGCTGTTCTGTTGGACTGCTTTCCGGTCAACATTCGTTTGTGCGCAGTGAGACTAAAGGGCTCGTACAGAATTCACCGAGCAAGCAGCAACACCCATTCCGTATTCGTCGATTGATACAATCAATCCTTGATACAATCAAGGACACTTCCTATCAACAATTACACGACCTTCTACAGAAAGCTCATAAGTTGGATATTATAATGCCCGCATGAGACATGAATAAGTTGGATATTATAATGCCCGCATGAGACATGAATGCCCAAGTCGGTCACCCATCACCTAGTGAAGCCCACTTCGGAGGTCGACTGGGCATCAGTAGCCGTCGTTCAAACGATGAGGAGAGACTGCTGCAATTATGTGCAGACAATAATTTTTACCTCATCAGCACGAACTTCAGACATTCGAGAGAGACAGTCTCTCAGTTGCGTGGCGCTCCCGTTCCTCGACGCATACATGATCGCAAATCGAAAATATAGCCATAGTTAGAGGTGGCGAGGGTGTGTGCGAAAGTGCCGCTTTTACTGGTCGGACGCCGGATTTCGCTTGAGACCAGAGAAATGCGAATTATTCATGCGGTGCATCAAGTATCTTGGTTTCATCTTCGATGCCAGCGGCCGGCACCCGGATCCAGAAAATGTTCGCGCGATTCAACGTATGCCACCTCCCAAAGATGTTGGTAAATTATGCTCATTCCTTGGTCTCATCAGTTATTACAGTGCGTTCTTGCCATCCCTCCACAACGTGCGGCACCGCTAAACCGCTTGCTACAGAAAGATACACCATTCGAGTGGAGTCCAGACTGTGAAGATGCTTTCGCACAACTCAAGTCGATGCTTACATCTGACTTACTCCTCACACACTATGATCCCCAATCTACCAACAACTGTCGCTGCGGATGCATCCAAGAATGGTATTGGCGCTGTGCTGCTCCACATGTTTCCGGAGGGTTCACAAAAAGCCGTCATACACGTATCAAGAACACTGACTAAGGCGGAGAAGAATTACAGCCAGATTGAGAAAGAAGCACTTGGGTTGGTTTTTGCAGTGAAAGAAGTTTCATAAATTCCGTTACGGACGCCACTTCACACTGTTAACTGATCACAAACCATTAATTTCTATCTTCGGTTCAAAGAAAGGGGTGCCGACACACGCCGCTAACCGCCTTCAACGGTGGTCCACGATCCTTCTTGGCTACGATTTCGACATTGAATATCGCCGTACCGAGGACTTCGGACATGCAGATGCCCTATCCCGCGTCCCCGGTTACTCCACTTCCAGAGACGAAGATACCGTGATTGCCGCACTAACGGTTGAAGAAGAGGTCTCCCGTTCTCTAGCTGATGCTATCCGCGGGCTTCCCGTTACCGCCGTACACGTCCGCAAAGCCACCTTACAAGATTCACTACTCAAGGAGGTGATCTCGTACGTCAAGAAAACATGGCCTCGACGAACCTTCGCTGGTGAACTACAACAATTCTTCAAACGCCGTGAGTCCCTTTCGGTAGTAAACGACTGCCTGATGTTCTCGCACCGTGTGGTGGTTCCGAAAATCCTACGTTCAGCAGTCCTTCGACAGTTTCACTCGGGACACCCTGGTATTGGCAGAATGAAAACCATTGCTCGTTCCTACGCCTATTGGCCGGGTATGGATAAAGAGATCGAAGAATTCGTCAAGAGTTGCACGAAATGTCAACAAGCAGCGAAACATCCTCCCCGACTACAGCCAAGCGCATGGGAAGAGCCAACGACATCATGGTCTAGTATTCACATAGACTTTGCCGGTCCATTAACGGCATCTCCTATCTAGTCGTTGTGGACGCCTATTCAAAATGGCCGGAGATCATTCCAATGGCATCACCAACCACGGCGTCGACAATCAACGCCTTACGTCGATTGGTTCAGCCCAACATGGACTTCCCGAAACGCTGGTTTCCGACAACGGCTCCCAGTTCATGGCCGCTCAGTTCTCACGATTTTGTCAGCAAAAACAGCATCGACCACGTTCGATCGCCACCTTATCACCCGCAATCAAATGGCCAAGCAGAGCGTTTCGTTGACACATTCAAACGTTCTCTTCTCAAGGCCAAAAGGAGAGGGGACGGAAGAAGAGATCCTGCAGCGGTTTTTGCTGCTATATCGATCGACACCTGGAGCCCATGTTCAAGGAAATCAATCCCCGGCTGAGGTTTTGATGGGGAGAAAGATACGCACTACTCACTCTGCGCTGGTTCCACAGCTGGAACCAGACCAATCCAGTCAAGGCGCGTCAAACGTCGAAGGGTTTCAGACCGGCTCCCTCGTTTACGCACGGGATTACCGTTTGGGAAGGGACAAATGGGTAGACGGTTTGATTTCTGGGGAAGACGCGGCAGATTATTATACACAGTGGAAGTCGGGAGAGCATACTTGGATCCGGCATCACAATCAGTTACGACCCAGAACACGCTCATCCAACTATGAAGAACCGCATAGATGTTTGCCGATGAACATTCTTTTGGACACATTCAACCTACATCACATTCCATCGTGCCGAAAACCCTACCAGCTGTACAAGCGCCCCTACCGAACCCTGTTTGCTCCCTAGACGCTGGTCCAATAGACGCAGACGGAAAACAGTGCGGCTGCAAATTGACCCCCAACGAAGCACTTACTGAAGCCTTTTTTTCTACAAGGGGAGGTGTTGGGAATGTGCAAGCATTCCCAGGAAAACACAATCACAGAGCTCCGAATGAGCCTCCGTGAGGCTCCAAGTCCAGCAAGTTCATGCGTATTGGTCGCTGCTTATCCAATCAGCTCAACGCCCGCACTAATGCCTTACCCCTGATTGGTGGAGCTAGCTTTTACTTCTAGAACCCTCCGTGGGCTGGACATACCACTATAAATGTAAATAGTTTTATGTCACTTTGAACCTCATTTTCCCTGCAATACATCTTCCCTTGTCATGGTGTTTTTCCTGGTAGCAGGGCAAGAAGGGCAGACAATCTGAAGCGGAGATACGTGTCAAAGTCAGAATAAGAAGTTGGGGCAAGACATAACAAGTATGGTAAATTTCTTGAACGAACGAAGTGTAACATACGTGTTACACCTGGATGACACAATGAATCGTGTAGTTCTTGCAACTCAGAACCATGGGCACGTGAAGGCATAGAATATACGAGAAAGCGCGTCGGCGACGGGATTTTCCTTCCCCGGGCGATACATCACATCATATTGGAAGCAAGAAAGTTCCACCCGCCAGCGCTGGATTTCCTCGTTTTTAATCTTGCTCCTAGCTTCGTTTCCAAACATAAACGAAACGGACTTTTAATCAGTGACAAGTTTAAAGTGGTTTCCAAGGAGGTAGTGTCGCCACTTCTTCAAGGCTTCCACAATGGCGTAAGCCTCTTTTTCTACAGATGAATGGCGTTCGTGAAAAAACGCAACTGGCCGGGCATTCTGGTTTAGTGTAGCGGCGATGGCAATGTCAGAGGCATCAGTTTCGACCACGAGTGTTACGCCTGGTTCGACACTAACAACCAAAGCATTTTCGAGTTCAAGTTTTCGAACGCTCGTTTCACGTCACTTGGCACAGGGAACGTCTTATTCTTCACCAGCGGATTGACTTTATCAGAGAAATGCGAGATCCATTGGGGAGTAATAGGCAAACATTCCTATTATGCGCTCCTGTGACTTCGTGTTCACAGGTGGTACCACTTCTCGTAATGGTTTGCAATCGTTCCGGATCTGTCTGATTATTCTTTTGAGACCTCGTAGCCTAGAAGATTTATCTTTCTTGCGGCAATGACACTTTGGTCTCATTAAAGGTAACACCATACTTATTCGCTGCTTCAAAGAAGTTGGCGAGATTACGATCGTGTTCTGCTGCATCCATACCACACACTGACGTTGTCCACATAGGCAAACGTGGCAGATGACTGTTCCTTCTCGATTATAGAGTCAATTACCCTTTGAAAGCATGCGACACCGTTAGTTACACCAAAAGGAATGCGGCGAAACTGATATAGTTTGCCGCAAGCTTCAAAAGCTGTATACGTCTTTTCGTTCTCTTTGATTGGTATCTGATGGTAGGCGCTTTTTAAATCGAGTGTGCTGTAATGACCATTGTGAGAGATTTGCTCAATCAACTTATCAATTCGTGGCAACGGATAAGCATCGAGGTAAGTGAATCGATTTATGGTCTGGCTGTAGTCAACAACCATTCTTTTCTTTTGACGCTCGTTAGTCGTAACTAAAACCTGCGACCTCCAGGGTGATTTAGACGACTCGATTATTCCATTTTATAAGAGTTTCTGGGTCTCAGCTCGAATGAAGAGCTCGTCGGGTAATGTATATCGTCTAGATTTCGTTACAACTGGACGGCAGTTTGGTGAAAGATTTTCAAAAAGAGAAGGAAAAGGTTGGTTTGCGACCAGAAAATGGAATTTGAATACCATGATGAAGATTAAGAAAATCATGTCCAAGTAAAACGTCGGCACATAAGTCAGATAAAACTGAAAGCTTGACCTTGTTATAATGATTTCCGTTATGTTTGATGGTGACCTCACAATGTCCTTGAGTGACACTGGTTAAGCAAGTGGATGCCCTAGTGATGTGAGTTCGTGAAGGTTGTATAGGCCATTGATACTTGTTAACGATTGCTTTAGAAACATAACTTTCTGAACTTCCGGTATCAACAAGCGCTTGCAACTGAATACCATTGACCTGGAGCTGAGTGACAGCATTCGACAAAGAATAAGGTACAGCGGCGATCGTAATAGTTGCCAATGGAGAACTTTGAACTGCAGCTGTATGTTTAGGTTTGGAAGCTCTGCAGACCCGCTGATAATGCCCCTTTTTTTCCACAGGCATTACAAATGGCTTCGAGTGCAGGACATTTCGCGCGCGAGTGGCGATTATATCCACAGAAAAAAACAAGAAGAACTACCGGCAGCCGCGACGGTATCACAGGATTTGCTGCCAGCCTTTCCGGAGCGAAAACGGGAGCTGATGCATGACAAGAAACGGGCAACCCCATATTTTCTTACGAATTGACTGTTGGTATGCAAGTTCGAGTTGTCGGGCAATATCATAAGCTATTCAAAGATCAATTGCTTTTTGTTCGAGTAATCGCTGCCGCACATGATTCGATTGTATGCCACCGAATGAAGGCATCTCTGATTGGTTCATCTCGATACTGCTCAGCTGTAACCGGCTTCAGGTTGCAGTCTTTCGCTAGGGACTTGAGATGTTGGAGAAACTGTTCGAGACTTTGGCCACTTTCTTGCCTTGCGGTTGACAAAACGTGACGTGCAAAAACTTCATTTTTAGGCTGCACATAAAGATGTTCGAGGGTTGCGATGGATTCGTCATACGTTGTGCATTCAGCAATAAATTTGTAAACAGATGGAGAAACATAATTCACCAAAGTAGCTAACTTGTCAGGTTGTAATGAGTCTATTGAAGACAAAAGTATAATAAATGTTCGATGCCAATGTTTCCAATGATCACCAGCATCTGTTGCATGAGGATCGAGATCGAGGCGTTCTGGTCGGAGATAGCGTTCCATTGAATTTGCAAGTCGATTAAATTATAGCACTTGATCTCATGCTTCATGCATCGACTGCAAGTCGATTAAATTGTTATAAACGTAGATTTGATTAACCCAGCAGAGTTACAGAAAGCAGAAAACAGAAGACTGATTAATGGGCTTTAATCGATTTGCAGTCGATGCATGAAGCTAAAATGCAAACAGATAAACAGTAATGGAGAAACGCAAATGAATGAGCGTCATGCGAGTAATCAATGAAATGGTACATGTAACAAGTGTAATAAAATGTGACAGTCTGCCAATCAAAGGGTCCCACAAGCGTAGAGCGTAACAATCATCACTCCTATCTTTGAAAAAAGTTTACGCAAATATTGCACCAAGTATCGAGAATAAGTTTGATTCCAGTAACCTCGAAGTTATCAGCTTCAACCCTACTTCGTAAATTGACCAAATCACGTGAAGAGCATGACCAGAGAGGAACAACCCGTTTTTCGATTCGGTTGTGGATGCATTGACATCTTCACCTTAGGCCAGCTACACAGACTGCGCCATATCTACAAAGACCTACGATCATAGTATTTTAGACCTCCGATTCTGTCGACAGATTAGCGTTATGGCAATGTTAGTACCGGTTTGGGAGTACCCGAGAAATATATATTCATCCTGAAAGCACTGAACCCTCAAACGTCGAGCCTATAATAACCTTTCGAAACATTTACCGTCTTAAGCAGAGTTAAGCAAAGCTGCCCTATCTGCCATTTCCGTTCAACTGTGTCATCGACGATGTCCCTTCAGAAACTACTGCAAGGTCTTCAGAACTGTGATGTTGAACTTGGCCCACATAACAGAGTATCTTATTTGGCGCATGCTGAGGACATCTTTCTTCATAGGCACTTCAGACTGCTTTAGACCGTTTGGCGACTGAAGCATTTCGGACCAACAAAGACTAAGGTCCTTAAACATAACTGTTGATGTGTTCGCCAACCTGATGACAGGCCGAGCGCCAAACAACTCTATGAGATGTTCGTGAGCGTGATACTACCCGGCTACCCAAACAGAAGTAGGTGCCGTGATGGGATTCGAACCCGGTCGCCTTCCTCAGAGTTCAGAGCGTTATCCACTCCACCACCACGGCACCTTAAACATAACCGGTATGGACCTGTGCCTGTAATCACCCTCGATGATGACCCACTCGAAATCGTCGATCACTTTGTTTACTTGCGCAGCTACAAAAGCTAGGCTGGCGTTTGTTAACCTCAAGCATCTTTGGGGTAGACGCGGCATGAGCCTCATTTTGAAAGGCAGAGTCTACCGCACGACCGTTCGCGCTGTGTTGCTCTCTGGTTGTGAACCGGCCGCCTTGTTTGGAGGATAGTCACGATTTTATGCGTTTGAAAAATACTGTCAACAAGTGAGCAATGACGAGGTACGACGTTGTGTGCAAGGTCTAGATAGTCGACTCTTGAGCGACATCATTGCAGTTCAACGACTTCGCTGGCTCAAGCACGTTCTTCGCATGCTTCCCGTCGCTAACCTCAATGTGCCCTAATGGCACATGCCCTAATGGACCTGAATGGAAGAAGCAACGTGGTGGTCAACTCATGACCTGGTAGCGAGGTATGAAGAAGCTTAAAACTGCTTGGTTATAACTCTAGGAGAAATAGCATAGAATAGAAATCAGTAGCGTGGAGTTTTGCGTGTTGTGACTGATTTTTCTCTTCTGTATAAGAGTTGCAAGGCATGAGGGAATCCATCGGTCAACTTGATATCGAGCTTGAATTCGTGTTCGCATAACGGCATTGGCTGAACGATTGACAAGACCTTGAAATTCTTGATAGATATTTGGGTAATCAGATGTCGATGGCAGTTGTCAGAGTATTAGGCTGTGTTTGCTCCCATCGAGATGTAGCAGAATAAGTAGTTGGAGCAACGGATTTGTGAGAAATCCGGCGTACATTTGGAAGTAATTAGTGCGAAAAGTTTGTGATCGAGACTACTTGTGCGACTGACGATACCTTGTATCTCCTGGTAGTGTCCATGGACGAGGTGACTTCACGGGCATTTCATCAGCCATCATTATGTACGATATGGATTAAGATCAAGATCAAACAGCTCGAAAATCGGTAAAGCAACTAGTGGTGGGATGTTGATACATTCAGTGATGCTATAAGATGCAGTAAAGATCTGGTCTATGAACACTCGACTGGCCGAAAACATCCCTTCTTCACTTTTAAACGGCCATTGCGTTCAGTCGAGAAACTGGTGAGAAAAGTGATCGCTAAAAGTTCTACATCAACGTCTATGAGTCAGATCCCTGGTAGTTGTTGCACACAGCTTCGTCCATTTATTATGAAGCGGAAGTAAGAGGAAAAAGCGCCAGTCTAGCTGCCACCTGTCTCATTTAAAGTGCACTAATTAACAATCAATAGTCTTGAATATTCCAGTCAGAAACCAGACTTCCACAGAATATGACTTACTTTTCACCTTCTTAATAGGCATTTGAATTTTCGCCAGAGTTAGTGCTTCAGAGAAAGTTGAAAGATTCGGTGGTAAACTGGGCATTGATAGGTGGGTACGGGATTGACACACTGCTGAGAATCTGACTGAAATAATCACCCCGTTCCCGCATCTTTGCATCTGTAATCGCGGAGAATTGAGTTATGGCGTGAACGTGTAAATACACTCGCACGAATGACCAGAAATAGGATACCCAAAATCACCGGTAGATGAGGCGTTTTCGATGCTGGTAGCTACGTTTCCTTTCCTAAAAAAACGAGCGGCATCTCGTCTGAGCTGCCTGAATCTATGAGAACCAAATAAGCTGCCTTCTCTCACAGCTTTAGAAACGGATATCGTCTCTGCCGAAATCCGTCTTTATAATGCACATTGGATTTATCAAGTTGCGATATAGTGAATGGGTCCAAATGTGCTCAACCGGACATTTATTATTCTGTGAGGTAGAGCTCAAGAGATCAGTTAGATGCACATTCAGTTGCTGCACTCTGAACTTAGATTCAAAAACAGCAACGGTTGTGCGTTTCGGCGTCAGTTTTCTATGGTAATATTTTATGCGAGCTCTTACGAGTGTGATCGAAACCGGCTTGACGACCAGGGTCAACGATACGTATTAAAGAACCCCACCATGTGCACTGTCGGGTCTGTCATGTTGATAAAGCGCGTATCCCGAGATGGAGATTTCGGAGTTCGTGATATAACTGTTAAACTAGGTCTCAATGACTCCGAAGATACTGTGACGGTTATTGGTGATCGACAGAGCCCACCGAATTCAGGTATTATAATGTGCGCGTTCGTTAACCGTATAAGGATTGGGCGATAGACATCGTTTCCGACGGGATCACAATTATCGGTCTGGACAGATGTTTCTGCTCGTCGGTTACCCGAAAAATTCGTATGATTAACTCTTTTTCGTCGCCAGCAATGTGTCCCTTCTTTTCCATTACAGCTGCCGTAGGAGTGTTCGTTCCTCCGGTATATAATCTGGCTGAATTCATACGTGCAATCCTTTCAGTTTTATTCCTTTTCATAGGAGTAGTGATGTACTTCGTTTGGACCTCGAAATAACTATTGGTCTAATAGTTCTCGAAGGTTTCTTCGCTGAAACTGTAGATTTGCATGATGATGACATTTGTATCACCCGGTACAATTATTAGACGAAGGACAGCCTCGAGCTTTTTTGGGTCGGACTCCAGTAGCTGTTGTAACTTAATGACAATGTTAATTTACGCAGTTTTCTGGGGGTGTTAACATCCCCAACAAGATCCTCCAATTCTTTCTGGAATTCTATGGAAGACTAAATTCGTGTGTTGCGGTCTCTCAGCTTCAGCTCTGTGACACTCTTTTTCGAACTGCCGGTTGGTAAGTTCATTTGAGTGTCAGGATTATTTTTTACAGTTTGTGGTGTTGGATTGGGAGTTTTCGATCTTCGAAATCCAAGGGTTTTTGACGACGCCCATTCGTCGTTTTGGCTAGTTGATTTAGTTGGTGTGTGCTCATTCATGGCAGCAATTGTGGCGACAACTGCTGATACTCCATCATCAAAAATGTTTGATGCTGATACCCGCAGCCTTCTTGACCGACTAACGCTCCAATATGGAGTAGGACTGCAGGAAATTTTGTTGTGATAAGTAGGCATCCAGGTTTCCTTAAAAGATTTCACAGAAAAACTGCACAACAGAATTTGGCAGAAAATTCCGGAATGGCTCTACGGGAGATGCCATAAGCATGTAAGAGTCAGTCCGAGGGGAAAAGGTCTAGACTGCAACAACAGCGACTTGATCTGAGGTATTCTCGTAGCTAGGCGTTGGACGTATTCGAGGCAGGCAATTTCAGATTCAGGGCAGAGAAAGGATGCTTAAACAAAGTAATCAATTGCCGGTTAGATAGAATTTGAGTAAATCAACTGAAATACTTTAAGAGTCCATAGAACGGAGGTGTGCTTGGACATTTTTAACCGCTTGAGTTCAGTCTCTTCAGCTTTTTTGGTATGATCAATGTTTCTCAAAGAATTCCGTACAAAAATTCATGGATATATTGTCAGCGAACTTCAATTCTTTTGTTAAGTTCGGTGATTAATAATTTGAAATTAATAAAGTAGACAGAAAAAGAATAAATCTTTGAAAGTAATAAAATATCAGGCATAAAAATATGTACAAATGGATACCGACACTTCCGTTGAGAAGATCGAGTAATTTTTGGGAAATTAAATTTTTAATGAAAAATTAGGTGAGTTCGCGCAAATTGATGCAAATGCCACCAAAAAACCTGAAGGAAATAATGTAAATAAAATTAGGTACTGTACAGCATGCACTTTCCCAAACAATGATAATGACTCACGCACAATAGATATGAATTCGAGAAATTAAAAAACAGATATGTATGAACATCATTTTTCAGAACTTCTCACCTTCGGGAGTTTGAAGTATAGGATAATTAGCCATCGCCAGAATCAGAATGTACCGATCAGTTTATGTTCACCGCTGTGGCGGATATTCCAGTTTCAGTTTTCAGTTTTCAGTTTTCAAAGTAGATAGCAGAAGGAGAAAAAATCCTATATTTGCTCCCTCGGGATGCAGTCGGACTGTTAGTGACCCGTTCTGATGGTGGGCGGAGGGGCTCCTAGGTGAGTCGGCTAACAGTTTCCTTCAGTTTGATTTTTGAAATACTCGTCCAGTGCTACCTTGAACGACGGCAATGAGGTGGCGTTCACGACCGAGTTTGGGAGGGTGTTCCACGAAGTTACTGCTCTACGCGACAGACGGCAAACATGTTTGATACCGTCGGATCGTTGGGTCAGTAGTTTGTGGTTATGTCCTCTTGTACGATCGACCGGGGCCCGGGTGACTATATCCTGCAAATCATCGAACGTTTTGAGAACGAAGAGTTTGAACAGAAAGATGAGGACACCTCTAGTTCTCCTGTGCTCCAATGTAAACAAGTTCAGTCTTTTGCATCGTTCTTTATATGACAGAGATTTGAATTGGGGGATCATCCCCGTTGCTAACCTTTGTACATGTAGTGGATACAGTCGCGAGTAAGAAATGAAAGCGACGTTAATATGAAACCTGACTCACGGACGTCGAAGGTTTTCAATCGATCTTGAGTGACGTATAGTTCCACTGCAAATAATCACTGCAGACAGAATTTATCTTTACTAGCGTCGGCGACTGTAAAGAGACAGCAGAGAATTAGTTTACTGTCTATTGGACCACAGTTGGACTTTAACAGTACACAACAACGTCAATCAACACAAGGGAGAAGAAAAGAGCGCTCGTAGCGTAGCGTATATTCAAAACCGAAATCGAAAGGAAAGTGTACACGTATTTACAAGAGTTACCGTTACATACAAACAATATAACGCGCATATAGAAAGTTCAACTCCAGTTATGTGCAAGGTTGAAACACAACAACACTCGCCCCTAGAGCGCTCGAAGATACAAGGACGCTTGAGTAGGTACATAAGGAAGGTATTCCGCCAAGCGTTTTGGCCAGTGAACTGTCCGACCTGATCGGGTGTACTTAGGGGGCTGGGGGGAGGTGGGGTCGGTCTTAGGATACGTGGGTGAAGTTGTAGGTATGTTGGTTGTCGTAGGCATCGTCGTATTGCCTGATGATGATGATGTCTCAGTATCGTCAACATAGGCGGGCTTCAGTCTGTCGACGCTAATAGTATCATGAATGCCATTCTTGTCAACGGTGAAGAACTTGGGGTTACGAGATATTACACGGTAAGGGCCGTCGTAAGGTGTCTGGAGTGGTCTTCTGACAGCATCGACGCGGACCAGAACGTATGTACATTTCGATAAGTCCGGGTAGATGTGCAGGGGCTTGTTTGTCTTGCGGGTGATGGCTGGTTTCAAAGCTCGCATGTGAGATTTCAGACGACTGACGTACGATGAAGTATCTAGTGCGCCGGAAACTCTTGCATCCATAACCATCTCACCGGGTAGACGGAGCGTAGTGCCGTAGACCATCTATGCAGCTGTACACCCTAAGTCTTCTTTAACAGCATTGCGTATGCCCAGCATGATTATTGGCAAACTTTCCGACCAATGATTTTGCGAGGAAGTGCTCATTATCGCGGCTTTGAGTTGCCGATGGAAACGCTCCACTAAACCATTGGATTCCGGATGATACGCGGGGGTGCGAAAATGTTCACTACCAAGCAGAACATTCAGCTCACGGAAGAGGGATGATGTGAACTGAGCACCGCGATCAGTCGTTATGCAAGCTGGGACGCCGTAGTTGGATATCCAGACTTCGACAAAAGCACGGGCAACACTCTCGGCAGAGGTGTCAGACAGTGGACATGCCTGCGGCCATCTAGAATACCTGTCGACACATGTAAGGATATGCGTAAATCCTCTCGACGGCGGTAGTGGTCCCACTATGTCGATGTGCACATGACGAAATCGGGCGTCGGGCTGCGGGAAGGTTGCCGGCGGAGTAGTGGTATGACAATGGACTTTACTCCTTTGGCAAGGTATGCAGGTTTTTTTTTTGGTATGTCGATGTGCATTTTTGGCCACACGAAACGTTCCGCAATCAGTTTGCATGTCGACCGTATGCTTGGGTGTGCCAAAGAATGGAAGTGATCGAAGACTTTCCTGCGTAACGGCAAGGCCACCCAAGGTCTAGATTTGCCAGTAGAAAGATCGCACCAGATTTTTCCCGTGTTTGTCGGCAGCGGTACTTGAGCCAGCTTAAGAGAGTTCTTAGGTGGAGCGGCCAATTCCTCGTCGTGTAGCTGTTCTGCAGCAATTTCATCCAAGCTGAAAGCAGAGACAGCGTTGATATGCATGCGGGACAGTATGTCAGCTGCGATGTTATCAGCTCCGACGAGGTAACGTATGTCAGACGTGAACTGTGCTATGTAGTCTAACTGCCGGACTTCACGCGGAGAGTGCTTGTCTAGTGATTGTTGAAGGGCGTAGGTTAGAGGTTTATGATCGGTAAAAATGACGAATTGTCGTCCTTCTAAAAGATGCCGAAAATGGCGCACGGCGTAATAAGCAGCAAGCAATTCGCGGCCAAATGTGCTGTAGCGTGTTTGGGCCGGAGTTAAACGCCTGGAGAAAAAGGACAGTGGCTTTAATTCGCCATCTACTACCTGTTGAAGAGCCGCTCCAACAGCATCACCAGAAGCGTCAGTGGTGAGAACAAGCGTCGCATTCGGGGTCAGTTGAAATATGTGTCAACGGCGTAATTTTGTCTAGAGCTTCCTTTGCCGCGTTGAAGGCTTCCAGAGCTTTAGTGTTCAGTTCAAATTTACCTTTTCCTTTCCGAAGTAAGTCGGTTAAGGGCTGGAGAACTGAGGCACAATCTGGAATAAAACGGCGTAACTGGCGAAGGGATGTTGGGACTGGATATTCTTGAATGGACGATAATTTATCTCGAAGAGGAGAAATTCCATCAGGTGATGTATGATGTCCTAGGAGGTCGATGGAGGACGCTCCAAATTGACATTTATCCAGGTTAATCACGATGCCATAATCGACGAGCCGTTGTAATACTTGTCGTAAGTGCGCGCTGTGTTCCTCGTGGCTTGAACTGGCAATCAATACATCATCAATATATACATGGACAAAGTTGAGTCCATGAAAGACTTGATCCATGAACCTTTGAAATGTTTGAGCTGCGTTCCGTAGACCGAATGGCATACGAACAAACTCGAACAATCCGAAAGGTGTTGTAACAGCAGTTTTAGGGATATCGTCTTCGGCTACAGGGATTTGTTGGTACCGCTGACTAAGTCTAGTTTCGAAAAGACGCGTTTTCCGCGCAACGTCAAAGCAAAATCATATATGTGCGGGATTTTGATATCTGTCAGGAATGGTTGAACGGTTCAAAGCTCGATAATCACCACATGGGCGCCAATCACCTGCTTCCTTTTTCTCCACCATGTGTAATGGTGATGCCCAAGGAGAACTTGATGGGCGAATAATCCCAAGTTCCAGCATATGCTCGAATTCTATTTTAGCAGCCGCTAGTTTCTCTGGTGCAAGTCTGCGTGGTCGTGCGAAAACTGGTGGTCCGCGAGTAGCAATATGATGTTGCACGGAATGTTTGACTGCAGAATTTGAGCTAATTGGTTTGTACACGGCCGGAAATTCGCGGAGAATATCTCCGTAAGGTGATTTCGGTTGCGGTACGATGAAACGAATCGTATCATGTGTAGAAGAATCCAAGATTCATTCCATCGGTGCCACGACAACCCTCAACCCTGTGATACCCCCTGCCCTGATTGTTGCTATCCCCACCCTTGTTTTTATGTTGCGTTACACCACCATTTTTGTTCACTTTGACCTCTATTGCGGGACAGTTATATCGAGAGTGTTCGCTCCGAGGTAATCTGTTTCTATTGTACTTATTTTATGGACAATTGCTTATAGACATAACGGTTTGAACGTTGACATTTACTTCTTTGCGTTGGTATTTACCTACTAACGTGAACCTTTGAGGTAATGTAAATATCTTGCATTATTGGTTATTATTTAGAATCGCATAAAGAGTTCTGATAGAATAATTGTATTCTTGTTGACCGGGACTTGCGCATATCTCCAGGTTTATTGAAATTCTGAGGCTCTTATCAACGGATAAGAGTTACAATTCTCAAAGTAGTTCGAATCCACAAGCCACTACCAACGTCAATACTTGGATTGACGAATTCTGAGCTGCTCAGAAACTTGGTCGACATCCAAAACTTGGTTTGGATAAGAAATTTGGCTCCGAACAACCTTCGAAGACGATGTCAACGCCTAACAATTCTGGATCCGAGGAACGCGAGATGTCTGAGAAGACCCGGCAAGTACTCGTTTCTATTCCCTCTGGTTCTATGGCTAGCTCATGTCATAAGTTAGGTGAAGATAGTAACGTTATGACCCCAGGTAGTCTCGACGGTTCAAGTAAGGACGGTGCCTCAAGTGATAGCTATGTTAGTGAACGCAATCGAGAGGACCGAGCAAAAGCCCCCAAGCAAAAAAGAAGACAGCCTGCTGCAGAGTCGTCCGATGATGAGCCGAGCGACGAGGAAGACAAACTATTGGCCCGATTGCAGCAGCTGCGCCTCAAGAAGAAAAGGCATCAAGAGAGAAGAAAAAATGAGTCCCATGCACTCAAGATCTCTAGAGAGGCCGCCTCGCCTGAGGTTAAGGTGAATGATAAGTTGCAACACGTACAACGGTACGTGCTCCACTCGCCTACACCTCCCCAAAACGACTATGCCTCCACCCCGTACAGAGGTGACACTCCACTGTTAGATCTTCCAAGATTCGATGGAAACCCGCGGCATTACTGGAAGTTTATGCAGCAGTTTCAATGCTTGATTGAACAGAGAGTGCCTGATAGTTCACAGAGGTTGATGCACCTAATTAACCAGTGCACGGGACAGGCGCGTGAAGCCATATCTGAATGCTTCGGTGGGGATCCGGACAGTGATTACGCGATGGCCAAGGACATTCTGTGGGACACCTATGGCAGGGACCATATGGTTACCACCGCGATTATGGATGATCTATTTAGTGGTCTGAAAAGGGCGCACAACGATGCTGAGTCGCTCAGCTAGTCGGCCATCAGGATGCGTAACTGCCAGGTGGCTCTACGACATAGTAGACGGGAGGTGGAGCTGGACACAGTCGCTAACCTAGAACGCATTGTGTGCACCCTACCCGACGACTGTAGGTGTAGTTGGGCGAAACTAGCCGCCAAGAAGGCGGAAGCGAACGAAGATGTGACATTCACCGACCTGTGCGCATTCTTCATAAAGGAAGCGCGTGTACGGCGCGGGGCCTTCGGGAAATTCATGGAAGCCCCGAGAGACACGGAAAGAAGAGACGCAGCGCAGGGAGCGCTAGACGGCTGACACTAGACCGCATAGAACATGGGTGGAAGGCAGACAATTCTCGACAGTGGGAAAAGAAGTATCATGCCTGATCTGCGAAGGGCTCATGAACTAGAGTCCTGTCACGCGTTTCTCACAATGACTGTTACTCAAAGGTGGTCCGCCGTGCGACGTTATGGTGCGTGCTTCGCATGCCTCAGGACCGCCACAGGTGTGAAGTATGCTCGGTAGATAAACACTGCGGGGCAGACGGATGCCAAGCACGACACCATCGCTTGCTGCATTATGCACAATCCGAAAGAGATGACGGCCCTGAGGTTAACACGTGTGGTTCGACCAAGTTGGGCACTGACAGTAAAATCTCCCTAGGCGTGCTACCGGTTCGCATAGTGGGTCCTAAGAAGACACTGGTTGTCAACGCGTTCTTGGATAACGGCTCGGACGTTACGTTGGTCGATGAGAAGTTAGCCCAAGCCCTTGGCATAAACGGAGTTAAGACGTCCCTGAATATCTCAACCATCGCAGGCTCCACCTCTCTTAATGCTACCAAATGCAGCTTGAAGGTTGCCTCGACAAGCGGTAAAGGTAGGGTGGACATCCCTAATGCGTTTAGAGTGTCTAAATTGCCGATACGATGCGCGTCTAATCCAAATCTCGATTACGTCAGTAGGTGGAAACACCTGAAACAGGTTGACCTCCAGAAACTGGCAGGATCGGATATCAAAATGCTGATTGGATCAGACGTACCGGACGCTCACAGACCCTTGGGATGCCGGTCGGGCAAACCGAAGGAGCCTTATGCCGTTCGTACAAGGCTGGGTTGGATTCTGATAGGGCCAGTGGGTCCCTCGACTGTCAGTGACCGTTGGGTGAACGCCATTCTGTCCGAGCCCTCTGTTCAACGGCCTTCGAAGTTATTACACGAGACGGACTTCGAAGATACAGAAGGTGCGGGGTCTGAGTCGTTGGTGCCATGCGAGGCCGAAGTTGTAGAGGAAGGTGCACCTGACAAGGCATCTTTGCGTGAATCCGAAACTGAGCTATTAACTGATTCCGACGTGACCCTTGCTGAGATTGCAGATGAGGCATGTAGAACCGAGGCTGATGGGAAGCCTGAGATTGATTGTGATTCGACGCTTAAAGCCAGTGAGTATGTTACTTCATCTCATGTGCCACCACTATCGGAGAACTTGATCGTTTCACGGTATCGGGATGCGGGTGTTGTGTCATCAGTTGAGAAATCCTCTTCTCCGCCTATCAATGCAGGTGCTATACCTGAAGATGACGTTAGCTCTTCGAAGGATGCGGTAGCCAACGTATGGCTACAGGGAAATTCTCGTTTTCCTTATGATTCTGCGGCGGGAACGGGTAATATTTCTAAGCCGTTAGACTCTCATCGTTTTGAGGCAACTGGTTCCACGGGATTTTATTTCGATCATTTGGAACAGTTTTCTCCGGAACGCAGCTCTAGTGCTGCTCTTGACTCAGACTTAGTTTCTACACGTAAAGTTGAGGCTGTGGCCTTTGAAGAATCTTCAATGAATCCGCCATTTGCAGACGATATCTTCGATTGGACGTTTAAGATTTCAGGCCCCGATGTAAATCAGTCCGCACTACTTCGTCATTTGGGACGGAGTGAGGAATTGCCACGCCCGAATATATCACTGTTTAAGGGCAAAGAACAATCATCAAGATGCGATGTGGTTGATCTTCATTTCGAGCTGACTGGATGCGATAAGAAAGACGTGTTTAACAGAAGGCTGCGAGTAGGTGGGTTGTAGTCACTCGAATCTCTAAGGGGCTGGCTCCCGCTGTTGTAGGGAGAGTTATAATTGTACTATTTCAGTGTGAGCCAGCGCAGGGCACAGCCGTAGGCGGTGGGCGGCGGCGACAACCCAGAAGTTAGGGGGGCTGAGAAAGGGGCGCGAGTAGTCTGACATGAGCTAGCCTACCAGGGGGGACTTGAAATCGTGACCGATTTGGGGGGCGGTGTAGAAGAATCCAAGATTCATTCCCATCGGTGCCACAACAAGCCTCAACCCTGTGATACCCCCTGCCCTGATTGTTGCTATCCCCCACCCTTGTTTTTATGTTGCTTTACACCACCATTTTTGTTCACTTTGACCTCTATTGCGGGACAGTTA
>JALGAQ010000009.1:1870147-1918538 GCA_028829895.1 Sinotaia quadrata | reverse complement strand
GTCTGTAGCTGTAGCAGCGGATATAGAGTAGATGTTCATGCAGGTGAAGTTGCCGGAGAGGCAGAACCGCACTTCGTTTCTTGTGGTTGGAGAATAATGACACGAGTGCTGAGACGGTGGAATATCAGATGTTAGCTCATCCTTTTGATGCAACCTCATCACCATTCTGCACCAACTACGCCCTTAGGCGAACCTTGGAAGATTGGGGTGACGGCTACCTGCCGGATGTTTCAGATGCCGTGGAGGGAGACTTTTATGTCAATGACCGTCTCACCTTATTTCCGTTACACAAACAGAATCCCGGTTTGCGCACCAGCTGAAAAGCAACCTTACAAAGGTTGGATATAGACTAAGAAAGTGGACAACGAGTGATTCCCAAGCGCTTAAGGACATAGCCGTGGATGAAAGATCAATACTTTTAAAAGGAATAGAGACGGACGATGGACAGACAGAACGGACCTTAGGTATAGAATCTAACGCCCAATCTGACTGCTTCCAGTTCCGGCTAAATTTTCCAGCGACATCCAACACGAGGATAAGTATTCTATCCAGAGTATCAACCCTGTTTGACGCGTTGATCCTAGTGTCGCCAGTGCCCCTTCCAGCCAAGTCGTTCCTGCAAAGGGGTATAGGTTGGAATGCGGACATTCCCAAGGTCGATCTGAAAGATTGGAACGAGTGGCTAATCACAATAGAAGGTTTAGGGACCCTGAGGATACCTCGGAGCATGCATGGCGGCATGCAGAGTGTACACAGGATACAATTGCGTATATTCTGCGACGCTTCCGAAATTGGATACGGTGTAGCTGTCTATAGCCAATACTACTATAAGGACTCTACATTCTGCTCACTAGTGACCTCTAAATCCGGAGTGGCACCCTTGAAGTTTGTCACTTTACCACGCTTGGAGCTAAATGCGGCTAGATTAGCCGTGCAGATGTTTAGGTCCGTTCAAGGGGAGATGCAACTCAACTAGACAAAGTGACGTTCTGGACAGACTCGAGGACGGTGCAATACTACATCGAAAACGCCATAGCCCGATACAGCACTTTTGTGGCCAATCGACTTGCAACGATCCAAGAGCTGTATAGATTAGAACATTAGCGTCATGTCCGATCGGAGCTAAAAACTGCAGACCTGGTATCCAGAGGCACCACCTAGCACGAGGTGCTAGCGGTCTGGTTTCGAGGACCAGGTTTCCTCTGCTAGCAAGTGGACGCTTGGCCCGAGACGAGTAAGGTGAGGAAGCCGGACACGGTACCCGAACTAATGCTCAAGGGGGCTGTTGTCAACCTTACGTAAAAGGGATCAAGGATAAACTTGATAGCCAGCTACTACTCATCCTGGTCAATGTTGCTAAAAGCGATAGCCTGGTTAAGAAGGCATAAGACGTTCTTGAGAATAAACGTGAAGTTACCGAGAGGGTTGTTGAGCCTGAGAGAGATAAGAAAAGCAGAGATAGATCTGATCAGAGAGTTGCAAAGGCGAAACTAACCACAGGAACTGGAATCGTTGATTAAGAGGGAGTATTCCTAGCACAGCCCTACTTTCGTGAAGTTGAAGGCCCTATAGACTCCCTTGACGATGCATGCATATCCATCGCAAGAGTCGAAAAGTTACTTACGAGGATAAATGTGTCAAACGCACACGGTCCAGATGATATACATCCACACATCCCCAAAATCCTAGCGCCGGAAATCGCTCAGATCGTTGCAGATATATTCCGCTGTTCGTTGGACACTGGAGTCCTTCCATCGGTCTGGAAATCTGGAGTGATCAAACCATTTTTCAAAGGTGGAGATAAGGAGCAGCCGGCAAATTAGCAGACATCATGCATGACGTCAATGTTTGTCAAGGTAATGGAGCATCCCCTCCGGCAAGAATTTGATCTTCACTTAAAAAAAACAAAACCTGAACGCTGTGGCGCAACACGGATTCATCGCGGTAAAATCATGCGTCACCAATTTGCTCCTGGCCAGAGGAATCTCTTGTGCAGTACGAGCACAACGGATCCCGGTTCACATCGTTTCGATTGAATTTAGCAAAGCCTTCGATAAAGTCAATCACAAAGTACTTCTCCACAAGCTTCGGATCAACGGCATCGGGGTAAAATTCTGAAGTAGATGAAGACCTACCTCACCAATCGCATTTGGTGATTCCGGGTCGTTAAAGAAGTTTCTCATAGCAGAAAGGCCTCTAGCGGAGTGACACAAGGTGCAGTCCTAGGGTCCAGGCTCTTCACAACCTTCCTACAAGGCATTTCATCAATGCTTAAATCAAAATACCTTCTATTCGCGGACGATTTAAAAATATGGCAAGAAATCAGGACACCACAGGACTACGTAGACCTCCAGACGGACCTAGACAAACTTGCCAAATGGTCCTCGGGAAGCAGCCTCTCGATCAGAATTATTTTTGCGATTCTATAGCATAATCAATAAGAAAAAACATGTACATTGCCTCAAAGGTTCACGTCAGCAGATTAAAACCAACGCAAAGAGGGAATAACAAGTGTTAATTAAATATCGCCCTCTAACCAATTGTCAATAAAATAAGTGGAATAAAAGGGGTTGCCTCGGAGCGAACGCTCTTAGTATTCTTCTGTCGCGCGGTGAAACTCAAAGTGAACAAAGTATGATGGTGTAACCCAACATTAAAACAAAGGTGGAGGAAAAGCAACAATTAAGCCAAGGGGAATCACAGGGTTGGGGCTTGTCGTGGGATGGTAGGGGATGAATCTCGATCTCAAGAACCCCTGGCAGGCTAGCTCATGTCAGACTAATCGCACCTCTCTATTAGCCCACTACAACACACGTGTTACTCGCAGCCTTCTGTTAAACACGTCTTTCTTATCGCATCCCGTTAACTCGAAATGAAGATAAACCACATCGCATCTTGATGATCGTTCTTTGCCGTAATACAGTGAGATATTCGGTCGTGGCAATTCCTCGCTCGATCCAGCATGACGACGTAGCGCAGACTGATTTACATTGGGGCGTGAGGCTTCAAATTAATTAATGAGAACATCTGCGAATGGCGAATTTATTGACGATTGTTAAAAAAGCACAGCTTCAACTTTACGTGTCGAAAGTAAATCTGAGTCGAGAGAAGCACCAAAGCTGCATTCCTGAGAACATTGTTACAAATGATCCAAATAAAATTTCGTGGACTGGCTGCCTTGAAACGATGAGAGTCGAACGGCTCAGAAATATAGCCTGATCCCGCGGTAGAATCACCATAAAAATGAGATTTTCCTTGTTGCCAACCGTTGGCATCCTTCGAAGAGCTGACGTCATCTTCAGGTATAGCACCTTCTTTGATAGGCGGAGAAAAGGATTGCTCAACTGATGACACGAAACCATAATTCGGAGACTGTGAAACGATCAAATTCTCCGATAAGAGTAGCATATGATATGAAACAACATAGTCACTGGCTTCAAGCGTCGAATCAAAATCAATATCAGGCTTCCAATCAGCCTCAGTTTTACATACCTCATCAGCAATCTCGGCAGGGGTCACGTCAGGATCAGTTAATAACTCAGTTTCAAGTTCACGCAAAGATGCCTTTTCAAGTGCATCTTCCTCTAAAACTTCAGACTCTCATGGCACCAACGACTCAGCCCCTTCGCCTTCTGTATCTTCGAAGTCCTTCTCAAGTAATAATTTCGAAAGCCGTTGAATAGAGGAGTCAGACTGAACGGCGTTCACTCTAAGGTCACTGGCAGTGGAGTGACCCACTGGCCCTATCAAAATCCAACCCAGCCTTGTACGAACGGCATAAGGCTCCTTCCGTTTGCCCGACCGGCATTCCAAGGGTCTGTGAGCGTCCGGTACATCTGATCCAATCAGTATTTTGATGTCCGATTCTGCAAGTTTCTGGAGGTCAACCTGTTTCAGGTGTTTCCACCTACTGACGTAATAGACAGTTGGATTAGACGCGCATCCTATCGGCAACTTAGACACTCTAAATGCATTAGGGATGTCCACCCTATCTTTACCGCTTGTCGAGGTAACCTTTGTAGTGGATTGGCAGGGATTAAGAGGTTGAATTATCCACCACAATTAAGTTGACTGGGAACCGACCTGACTACGGTTAATTCAGAACACCGTGCGAGACGAAAAGATGTTTATTGAAAAGTACATGTTAGTCAGACAAGCGTCCGCAGTCGAGTCAGTAGAATGAATAAGTGATCTAGTGGTCAAAGTTAAACTGTGAATACTATTCAAAGATCGGTTATCAAGATAATTGGGGCACGAAAGTTCACATCAAAATGTTACACTATACGTGAACGCCACTCAGGTCAGATAATGATGACAGTTCCAAAACCTTCAAGCTGCATTTGGTAGCATTGGTGGAAGTGGAGCCTACGATGGTTGAGATATTCAGGGACGTCGTAACTCCGTTTACACCAAGGGTTCGAGCTATCGTTTCATCGATCAACGTAACGTCGGAGCCGGTATCCAAAAACGCGTTAACCACTAGTGTCTTCTTGTGACCCACTATGCGAACCGGTAGCACGACTATGGAGACTTTACTGTAAGTGCCCAACTTGGTGGAACCACACATGTTAAACTCAGGGCCGACATCTCTTTCGGGTTTTGCACAATGAAGCAAGCGATGGTGACGCGCTTCGCATCCGTCTGCCCCGCAGTGTTTGTCTACCGAGCATACTTCACACCTGTGACCGGTCCTGAGGCATACGAAGCACACACCATAACGTCGCACCGCGGACCACCTTTGAGTTAGAGTCATTTTGAGGAACTCGTGACAGGACTCTAGTTCATGAGTCCTTCGGTAGAGCAGGCATGACACTTCTTTTCCTACTGTCGAGAATCCTCTCCCTTCTACCCCTGCGCTATGCGGCCTAGTGTCGAAGCGAATAGCGTTCCCTTGCGCCGGGTCTCTTCTCTCTGTTGCCTTCGGGGCTTTCATGAATTTACAGAAAGCCCTGCTCCGTAAACGTGATTCTTTATTGAAGAATGCGCAAAGATCTAACAAATATACGTTTTCGTTGAAGTTTGCCTTCTTCTTCGCCAATCTCGCCAACCTTTCGCCTAGAATATTCGGGTAGGGTGCACACAATGCGATCTAAGTTAGCGAGTGTGTCCAGCTCCCTCTCTCGACTACTCTGTGGTAGAGCCAGCTGGCAATTACGCATCCTTATGGCCAACCCGCTCAGCGAATGTGTGTCGTTGTGCGCCCTTCTCAGCTCACAAATAGGTCATCTATAATGGCGGTGGTGACCATATGATCCCTGCCATAGGTGTCCCAAAGAATGTCCTTTGCCATCGCGTAGTCACCGTCCGGATCCCCACCGAAGCATTCGGATATGACTTCACGCGCCTTTCCTGTGCACTGGTTAATTAAGTGCATCAACCTCTGCGAACCATCGGGCACTCTCTGTTCGATCAGGCATTGAAACCGGTGCATAAACTTTCAATAATGCCGCGGGTTTCCATGGAAACGTGGGAGGTCTAACCGTGAGTGTCGCCTCTGTACGGGGTGGAGGCATAGTCGTTTTGGAGAGGTGCAGGTGACAGGATTACGTACCGTTGTACTTGTTGCAGCTGATCGTTTACCTTAACCTCGGGCTGGTCCGTCACTCTGGATATCTTGCTTGCGTGGGGCTGGGTTTCCCTTCTAACAAGACGCCTTTTCTTCTTTAGACGCAGCTGTTGCAATCAGGCAAGGATTTTGTCCTCTTCTTCGCTCAGCTCCTTTACGGACGATTCTGTATCGGGTTGTCTTCTTTCTTGTTTCGGCCCTTTTGCCCGGTCCTCTCGATTACATTTACAAACATCGCTCGGGGCAACGTCGTTACTTGAACCGTCGAGAATACTAGTAGACATAAAGTTACAATCTTTATTTAACTTATGACATGAACTAGCCATAAAACCAGAGGGGATAGAAACGAAGACTTGCCGTGTCTTCTCAGACGTCTCACGTTCCTCGGATCCAGAGTGGATGTTGTGCGTTGGGTTGTTCTAAAGCAAAATTTTCTTATCCCAACCACGTTTTTGATGTCGATCAAGGTTTTCGGATCAGAATTCGTCAATCCAGGTATTGACCCCGGTAGTGGCTTCGAGAATTCTAACTGCTTTGAGAATTGTAACTCTTATCCGTTGATAAGAGCGTCGGAATTTCAATAAATCTGGAGATATGCGCGAGTCCCGGCCAACAAGAATACAGTTATTCTTTCAGAGCTCGTTATGCGATTCTATAGCGTAATCGATAAGAAAGAAATATACATTACCTCAAAGGCTCACGTCAGCAATTAGAAACCAATGCAAAGAAGGGAATGTCAACAGTAAAGTAATTATCGTCTACAATCAATTGTCAATAAAATAAGTAGAATAAAACGGGTTACCTCGGAGCTAACGCTCTTAGTATTCTACTGTCACGCGGTGAAAGTCAAAGTGAACAAAGCATTATGGTGTAACCCAACATTAAAATAAATTTGGAGGAAAATCAACAATTAGGGCAAGGGGAATCACAGGGTTGGGGCTTGTCGTGGGATGGATGGGAATGAATGTTGGTTTCTTCTAATACGCCCTACCCACGGAGGTGATTACGGCCCCATCCTACAATGCTTTAAACGAAGCATGGACGATCACCTACAGGAACTGCACCACGTTATCCCTTAGGCAGTGTAGAAAGCGTTTAACCAGATAAACGATTCCTCTGCCAGGCAGGTATTGCAAGCCGTGAGATATGCGCTAAATCGATATCAATCAAGAACCAAGTATCTCGACTGAAAGGGTTTATACGATTCTAAGATAAAATGATAATAACTGTACAATATACAAACCTCAAAGGTTTGAATACACCTCCGAGACCTCTGATACGTCAGATAGTTCTGATGACAGATAAATGACAGTCAAATGACAGACAAATGGTTAATATAATACAAAAAAGGACAGGATACTTGCCCAGGACAACACGTTCGCTTACTCCGATAAACGATCAATACGAAAGTGCAGTCAGACAAAATGGTAGAACATCACATAAACAAAAGTTCAAATCAATATAGAGGGTAGGGGGTAGCAGGATGGGGAGTTGGGGGATGCACAAGGAATTTCTTTACACCGCCCGCCAAATCGGCCACGATTTCAACTCTTTGTGGACCTGGTTCAACGTCCCCTAAACCTCACCCCCAGCTAGACTTACGGTTGTCGCCACCGCCCACCGAACCTACGGCTGTTCCTTACATTGGCTGAGCTGAAATAGTACAAATATAACTCTTGCTACAACAGCTCTGGCCAATCCCTTAAAGACTCGGGCGGCGACAACCGACCCCCCTCTCTACTCGCAACCTTCTATTAGACACATCGTTCTTGTTGCATCCCGTTAACCACAAATGAAGATCAACAACGTCGGAGCTTGATGATTGTTCCTTTCCATAATGCGATGAATTATTTGCGTGCGGCCATTCCTCGTTCTTTCCACCTTGGAGAGGTAGCATTGCGTGACTCACTTCGGGACCTGAGGCGTCGACTGTGCGACCAATAAGAGCGTCTGATCGCAAAGAATTTCTCAAAGATTCTTCAAAGGCCACCTCATGCGTATGAAGTAAATCTGAGTCATGAACAGCACCAGAGATATATTCCGGAGAAAACTGTTCCGAATAATCGAAGTGAACTCTCGAGAAAACGGTTACCACACCATGATGAGAGTCGAATGGTTTAGAGATGTCGCCTAATCCCGCAGCAGAATCACAAGGAAAATGAGTTTCATCATGCAACGAAATATTGGGAACCACGTCGTTCGAAGAAGTAACATCATTCTCAGTCACCATATCTGCTTTTACGGGCAGAAAGGAAGGCAATATAACCTCCGTAGGTTGCACAACTGGAGGGGAAACAAGGAAATCAGAATACCCGAAACCTTAATACTGGGACTCTGGAACTACCAAATCCACCGACAAGAGTGGTATATGAGCCAAAACATCATTGTCACCTGTTTCAAGCATCAACTCCAACTCGGTCTAAGGCTCCAACCCAGCCTCGACTGCAGCGTCGTCAAGCGTTGCTTTGGCAATGAATGGCTGTTCTTCTACTCTTGTCTGATAAGACCTCGTATCAAAACGTCTTATCGCATTCTCGCTGGCCTCGTCGCACCAACATCTTTGGTTCAGTAACATTACCACAGACACGCCGTCTAATCCGAGCTTCCCTATCAACAAATATACACACGTCTGAGAAAGTCACTTCTCCCCATTGTCCATCTTGCCGTTGGCCATCCATGCCCAACTGCGCCTAGCGTCGTCGGGCAGAGTACACACGATACGTTCCAAATGCGTCATTGTGTTCATTTCGGCCTCGCGTCCACTTTGCTGGAGAGATCATTGGCATTTCCTCATACGCATTCCTAGCACTGCCAATGAGTCTGCGTCGTCGTGAGTTTTCTGCAGCCCTCTGTATAAATCCTGGATTATGGTTTTCGTCACCATATGATCCCTATCAAACAGGTTTCTAAGAATCTCTTTCGCAGTTACGTAGCCGCGTCCGGGAACATTCCCAAAGCATGAAGATATAGCTTCTCGTGCTAAGCCTGTGCATTGATTCATCAAATACACCAGTCTTATCCCGTTGTCTAATACTCTCTGCTCAACCAAGTTTTGGAACTGTTCCATAAACTTCGAATAATGCTTGGGGTTCCCGTCGAACTGTGGAAGAACTACTTGGGGCACGTGCGGTTTGAATAGGTTAGGAGCATGATCATTTAATGGCGGAGAAGAGCAGGCATCCACCGTTTCTAATCTAGGCAAACTTGCCCTAAGCGCGTTCAGGTCAATCGAGGAAGGAGGGAGTGGCTGCGAATCTATGGTGTACCTCTTCACATAGGTCAACTGCTCATTCACCATGGGATCAATGCGGCTTTCAAAGCTCAGTCCAAAGGTCTCGGAACGGGAATTTGTTCGAAAAATGGCATCCTCCCGATCCATTATCTCCAGTTCCTCCCGAAGGCGACGTCTTCGTTCTTGTCGTTTTTCTGCCCCTTCTGCAGCGAAATTTGCTGGGCCCGAGTACCCAGCTTCGTTGTTGTCCCTGGCTTCATATCCTCTACCAAGTTTATCACTAACTAAGTGAGGCTGTCTAATAGTGGGACATGAAACAGGCTTGTCAACAGAAATAGTTAAAACCGGGACTTGCCGAGTCTTCCGTACGAATGCTGGTTCTCCATCAGGGTAGTCCAGGCGGGCCAGTGATGCCGTTACTTCGTACGAATGTTCGGTTCCGATTTTCGATCCCAAACCAAGATTTGGGGAGGTCATGGCTTTGAGAATTGTAGAAAGCGTTTAACCAGATAAACGATTCCTCTGCCAGGCAGGTATTGCAAGCCGTGAGATATGCGCTAAATCGATATCAATCAAGAACCAAGTATCTCGACTGAAAGGGTTTATACGATTCTAAGATAAAATGATAATAACTGTACAATATACAAACCTCAAAGGTTTGAATACACCTCCGAGACCTCTGATACGTCAGATAGTTCTGATGACAGATAAATGACAGTCAAATGACAGACAAATGGTTAATATAATACAAAAAAGGACAGGATACTTGCCCAGGACAACACGTTCGCTTACTCCGATAAACGATCAATACGAAAGTGCAGTCAGACAAAATGGTAGAACATCACATAAACAAAAGTTCAAATCAATATAGAGGGTAGGGGGTAGCAGGATGGGGAGTTGGGGGATGCACAAGGAATTTCTTTACAGGCAGCCATGTCGTCCGTGCTTCAAACCATCAAATCATCCCACCCCACTCCTAGCTCTGGCTAGTGTTGTCAACAATCTGTTATTACCAGCAACCTACCCAACCCACCAAAGACCCTACGGGAGTTATTAAGCTTGAACAGTTTCTATTTACCTATAATCAAACATTTGTCATTTGTCATTTGACCTTGCCAATAGTTGTAGCCCCGCGATCTTTAAATAAATTTAACGCTAACGATTTAAAATGACATCTATGAAGATAGCATTCGAGTATCATGGGAATAGTTCCCGTTAGACCGTTTTATAACACAGTTTCATCGAAGCCGAGCATGTTTATGAGACGCATTTGCAAAATTTTCACATTCACATCTCTCAAAGTAATTCATGTTTGCCATAACTTCCGTTATAACTTCTAGGCTATATTTGTCCTAAGGGTTATCCACATTCGGTCAGCCAAGATTATTTGGAATATCAGATGTGGGATACTATACAGGTATAATACATTTTGCTTTTCGTACTGTGTAATTAAAATCTGTATGAATAACGAATATACTGACTTACCTTGACCCTGACCGGAAGCTTGAATTTTTCCTCGTCTCCCTCGTCGAAAAAATTTACTCTTACGTCATGTTAACTAGGTGTAATAATAAAAATACTTGCTCTAAATGCTATTCCATGGTCGCAAAAATCGCCCAAAGCCTTGTGCTGTTTTTGTGACCTATGGGAGCATGCTGCTTGTGTTGATATCGCCATTGTTGTATGATTCCATCTGTGGTTCTCCGGACCCGCATTTGCTTTTTAAATGTTCCGCGTGCCTTAGGAAAATGAAAATAGCCCTCAAGGAGTTTGTGACAGCAATGGACACAAGCACTCCTAGTAAGAAAAGGGTGCCTAGTCCTTCGATGGGAGAGAGCATCAGGCCAGCAAGACGTCTTCGCTGCAGCTCCCTATAGCCAAGCCCTCAAGTTGTGCCCGCGGGGTGAAGCACCCTACTTTTATCTCTATCGCCCGACCAAAGTTAGAAACAGTCTGCGCAATCCAAGAAATCTACGCTGCCGAAGAAAGTTACGCAACCGAGGGGCCAGGTGGTCCAGAAAGGAACTCAGCAGGTGAACGCCGTCCGATCGATCGATGAAAGTGGTTCACAGCCGGCTCAGCTTCCGGAACCAGTAGTTGCTGATATGCCCTTAACCTCTGCTGTGAACACCTGGGTCGCTGTTAAGCAAAAGAGCAAGGGCACACGCCCCGCTAACAAATCTTCGGCCATTCCTCCTGGGGAGCGTGATAACAAAGGCTCTGACCAGAGGAAGCGAAATTTGATTCTACGATTCGTCCCGGAAAAGACGGATGGTACTCCAAAGGAGAGGCTAGAGCACGACACCGCTGAGCTGCCCTCAATTGTTCAAACCCTCCTTGCTGGTGACTAGACGGTGATAACTGTGAAGCAACTTTATGGTCTTGGTCTTAGGAAAGACTTGGCCAGACTTTTGAAAGTGGTTCTGGACTCGAGGCCTCAGCCCGTCTCCTCGTGTCTAAGGGATTTCGCCTCCGTGGGTTACCGTACTCTCTTAACCCGGATCTTTCGAAAGAGGAGCGGGAAAGGATGAAAACCGCCTTTCAGGAACGTCGCGAAATGAACTGTCGCAGGAGAGAAAGAGCTGAAAACCGCAAATTTCTATCACGGACCTGGGACTTATTGTTCGCAACGATCTGAAGACATACGACCATACCAAAAAGGCTCGTGCTGCCGGACTCCGAATGTACTGGATGCTGCGGCACTCCTTCGTCTATTGGACTCCAGTGATGTTTAGGATTCTGTTTGCTGCCTTCATAAGTCCAACAATGTAGTATGCTGTCTCTGCCTTCTTGCCGTGCAGTAAGGTTGAGATGGCCAGTCTAGAGTTCGTTCAGCGTCTTGCCACGAGGTCTATCCCTCATCTCAAGAGTCTACCATACGAAAAAAGGTGCATTTAATTTAATCTTTTCACCTTGGAATACCGTAGGACCAGAGCCGATTTGATATTCCTGTTGCGCCACGTCGTCCTTGGTCAATTTCCCGAATACCAGGGGTACGTCTGTCGTCATGTCGATAGCCGTATGCGAGGCCACGAATTCAAGCTGCTGATTCAACGGACCTATGTACTTCCTCATGTGTACTGACTCTCCCGCAGAGCCCCTCCCATCTGGAACTCCCTTCCGTCATCTGTTGTCACTGCTACTTCTGTTCACGCCTTTAAGGTTGCCCTTGACGCCTTTATGAAGAAAGCCGAAGGTGACGAGAAAAGGTGAACACCTGGAAGACATCCTCCTCCACGCGTCATCCCTCGTCCAATTTGCCATTAAGAGGCGAACACAGGCTACTGGAGCCTACTGCCTTCTACGAATTGAATATGAATTTGAATATTGCAATGAACGTAGTGGTCAGGCATGAGGAATTTCGATTTATTTGTTGATCTTCCCTCAATCAAGTCAAGGTCCATCGGTAGGTCTGTTTTTTTACTTGCATCCACGCCAAGATCGAAAATATCAAATTCTAATAAACAGAATGGTAAACCGCAACTTGCCCTTAAGTGGTAGAGAAAGGATCAGATGCGTAGTATCCGATGGTGGGAACACATCAAGTGTTCATCTGAATCAAACCAACTATACATTCTCATTCGATCAGCTCCATACGAGCAGGTACACTTTACGTGAACTTCCTACATCCCAGAGCTCGTGAAATCACTTAATTACTCTTGAAACATGACAACAAGATTGAATCATCATGTGGCAAATAAAGTCGTTTCAAACAAATTCGGCAGCCCTACTCACAACATTGTCACAACCAGTTGCTTCCAACAAAAAAGATACATTTCGTACGGCTGATCTTGACTCCGACAGTACCGTCGTTATGATTGATTTCTCCTCCTTACCGTTAACTCTTAAATGGAGGGGCAGTCCAGAGTACGTTGAGGACATTCGCTCCAGTCGAAGATCATGATCCACTACTAAAAACCAAAGGACGGTATACCAGCCTAAAGCTACACCAATAGACAGTTCATCTAACAGCGTTGTCACAACAGTAACAGTGACAATCTGTTAATCTGCAAATCCCGTTAAGAAACTTGAAACTCCATGGGTTCCAGCTGACAAAAAGTGAAAAGATTTTAGTCCCGGTGACAAGGAAATAAAGGTTTTTGCTACTCAAAGCGCTCGGAAAATTCTTTTGTTAGAGGTCATGCCAGAAAACAAAAAGGCTCTCCCAAGCCTTGACCTTTACACCGCTAAGGTCTCCTCCGTCATTCAAACACTCAGCCGGGGGCCAAAATCAATATTACAGTGAAACAGATATACTTTCTTGGCTCTAAACCCGGTTGTCCTCGATCCATCAAGGCTGTGCTAGATTCGTCAGCCACTAACAAGTACCTACTCACCACGAAGTTTCGACTGCGAGGTTTGCTCTATTCGTTTAAGCCTTATAGAACCGTAGAAGAAAGAGCGGAACATCAAGCTGCTCTCGATGAAAGAAGAGTGCGCACTGCTTCAGGAGAAGTCCGCCTGATCATTAACAATTTTAGGGTAGTCAAACGGAGGTTCTTGCTGTCAGAAGTGTTCAGCATATCAGCCTCCAGCCCCGGGTCCTCAGTTACGCACTGATCGGGTTCCTATACGCAAGGGATATCATGCCGAAGATGGACGAATTGCGTCTATAGTTTATTAAAAATAAACCCGCGCTCTTCGGTTTAACAGAGACATAGCTCAGCAGGGATATCGCCGATGCCGAATTATCCATAGCTGTCTATGAGTTATTTAGATGTGACAGGCCGGATAATCCGTATGGAGGAATGCTGATTTACGTATCCTCATATTTGAGGATAAGGGAAATCAGTTGGCGCACGGGTGCTCTCTCAGAATAATGGTGGTTGATGATAACCTCACCCAGCGGAGGCCTGCACAAGCATAGGTGTTATTTACAGAAGTCCAGGGAACACTGATATCAATTGACATCCCCATTAATGAGCTTCGCTAAACGTCCAAGACTCTGCTTGATGGGTGACTTTAATCCTCCCAACATTGATTGGAGTGTCTTCGATGTTTTACCAGGTGCCTTGATAGTTGAAAAGAACTTTCTCAATTGGTACTGATGAGCGGTCCAGTGCAGTACGTTCAACGTCCCAATCGTCACCTTCCACTAAATACACCATCTTGTTTGGATCTACTCATGTCGTCCAGTAGTCATCTCGTTCAGCTGGTGTACATAGGTAAACCATTAGGCACCAGTGACCATGCACTCATAACCGCAAAGTTGCTCCTACAAGCCGAAAAGCGGGCTAAACCGGAGCTGGTCCCTAACTTTTGGAAAGCGATTCGGAACGTCTGATAAGCAGCGCCCAAAGCATGAAATAGAATGCTTATCATCTTCAAATGGTAAAAGAAAAATGGCTCCTGAAGAGAAATTACAAAGTGCTCTTCCTGGCAAATGTACCATTGAGGACGCCTGACCACACCCTGAATACCCCCTTTGATCTCCAAAGAAATCCTTCGTCTTTCAAAAGTTAGAAAGCAATCCTGGGACGTTTTCATAAGTACTACGATAAATACAAAGCTGTTAGAAACTTGCAGAAAGCAAATACTGAACCAAAAACGCCTGTATGAAAAGCTGCTCCTTTCTGTGCATATATTAATAAAAGGCGACGACTCAAAGGGGGAATCTCCGACCTCGTAAACCCCTTCGGTCAAATGGCATATGATGACGAAGAAAAATCATCTACCATAGCAAACCATTATAGTCTTATCAACTCACAATCAACTTCGATAAGGGGCAGCAACACATTGAGATCAAACTTTCCCGCTATCTCCCCACCCCTCTCGGACGTCAACATTAGTGTTGTAAGAATCGAAAGCCTCTTCGGAAAGATAAACCCGAACAAAGCCCTAGGACCCGAGGGTATGCATCCCAGAATCATCAAAGCCCCAGCATGCGAGATAGCACCATTGGTCGCCGACATTTTCCGCTGCTCCTTGGACACAGCTACTCTGCTAGAAGACTATAAATAAGGTATAATCAAACCCTTTTTTAGTCGGGGTGATAAAGAGAACCCGGTAAACTACATGTCGGTTCGTATGACGTCAGTATTCGTCAAATTACTAGAACGAGTACTGCGCGCGGAAATTGATCTTCACTTCAAAGGCCTTTTCTCACCCGTCCAACATGGATTTATGCAAAGGCGAACTTGCACTACAAATCTCATTGTATCTAGGAAGACTGTTGATTTTTTATTACACAAAAGTGGATTACAGGAGAAGGGAGATCCCATGGTCAAAGACTCCCTGTAAGAATGTTAATACCAATAATAAAGACAATAGAAATACAAACACTTGACAAAAGGACCGTCAGGAAGAGTTGAACAAGTAGGCATTACATCTAGTCTTGAAAACTTGAAGATGATAGGAGTTGGAAAAACAGAGAGGGGTAAATTGATCCAAAGTCGAGCCGTTCTGGGGAAGAATGAGGAGGAAAAGATATTAGTTCGACAACGAGGGATTGACACCTGATAAGGATGACTAGAAGAAAAAGACGGGTTGGCGATTGAAAGATTAGGGTAGTGGAACAGCAGAAGCAAGTTCGACCGGACACTTATTGTGATAGTAGCGATAAAATAGGGAAAGGGCGGCTATATGACGACGATAGGAAAGGAGTTGTAAGTTATCGGTCAGTTCGGAGAGGCAATGAGACGCACTATTTTACGTTGAATGGAATCAAGAAAGGAAAGATAGAAAGAAGGGACCCCACCCCAGACATGACTGCAGTATTCCATGGTGGGGCGAATTTGGGATTTGTAAATGCATAAAATTTGAGTAGGGTAAAAGTATTTACGCGCACGAAATAAAAAACCAATCTTTCTGGAAGTTGGAATAGCGATTAACTCGACATGAGTAGACCAGGAAAGATTGTTGGAAAATGATAAACCAAGAAGATAGCAGGAGGAAGATTGAGGAATAGACACCGACCCAATTGCACGGGGTAGGCTTGAAGTGGAAATGTGTCGAGAAAGAGAAACATGAGAAGATTTAGAGGGATTGAAAGAAGCTGCGTTTGAAGTTTCTCAACCGAGAATGAAAACAAGATCGCTGTTCAGGATACCGGCGGTTTGAATACGATCCTCTTCAACATGGGCGGAGGCAGAGCTTTGCGAAGAATAAGAAGTGGATAGGTGAAGATTGGCGTCCGTAAATGCATGAATGCAACCGAAAAGTAGGAAAGGGTGGGGGACAAAACTGAGCCTTAGGGCATTCCTGAGTCTATATTATGAATCCGAGAAAGAGCACCATCGAGGCGAACTTGCAGTGAACGGCCTGTCAAGAAATTCGAATCCAATTTGTTATAAACGTAGATTTGGTTAACCCAGCTGAGTTACAGAAAGCAGAAAACAGAAGACTGATTAATGAGCTTTAATCGACTTGCAGTCGTTGCATGAAGCTAAAATGCAAACAGATAAACAGTAATGGAGAAACGCAAAATGAATGAGCGTCACGCGAGCAATCAATGAAATGGTACATGTAACAAGTGTAATAGAAAATATGACATTTACCCCCGACTCAAAAGAAGAGGCGGAAGGAGTGGAGTGAGTTACAGTGACCGGCTGTTAACAGTTCGTGTGATTGAATGAGAGCATTAGACTTCTCGGTTTCTCAAAACATAAGGGTGAACTCTTTGTTGTTGGCGCAGGAGTTCTGCTACTTGATCGGTAGCTTCGGAGACTTCTTGTAAATTATTCTCAGCGACATCCTCCTCGGGTTCTAAGGTATCAGCAGGTTCCAAAATCGGAACTACTGGGACGGGGTCTAAGGAACGAGACCCGTTACCGATAGGAGCTAGCTGACGTAGTGATACAGTCTCCTCACGACCGCAGGGGAGACGTACTCTGGAGTACGTTGGGTTGCAGTCGACGAGTTCAACTTCTTCAACTAGAGGATCGTACTTGGAACGTTGAGCGTTCTTTCGCATAAATACTCGGTCTGCGTTGATTAGCCAGCTAGGCAGAGACGTGCCGGATGTTGCCTTTCGGTTGTGCTGAAACATCCGTTCATGTGGAGTTACATTAGTTTTGGTACATAAAAGAGGACCGTATAGAATGAAGCGCGTCCAGTAGAGCAGTTTCCCAGTGTTTAACATCCAGTGACTTTGACTTTAATGAGAGAAGTATGGCTCTCCCAAAGTGTGGCATTCATACGTTCAACTTGGCCATTTGATTGAGGATTGTAAGCGGTCGTATGGCTAGTAGCAACGCCTTTACTACGGAGAAAACTTCGAAGTTCATCCGACATGAAGGAGGTACCACGATCCGAATGGATATACGAAGGCATGCCAAACATTGTAAATAGTTGAATCAAGCAATGGATGATCGTCGTCGATGTCATGTCAGGACATGCGAACGCAAAGGGAAAACGGGAGAATTCGTCAATAACCGTTAAAAGGTATTTATTTCGTGTTGTCGAAGGAAGTGGGCCCTTGAAGTCTATGCTCAGCCGTTCAAACGGTTGCGTGGCCTTTATCAGAGGAATGTGTGGTGGTTTGAAAAACTTCACCTTAACCTCGGCACAAACGCGGCAAGATGAAGTCATACGTTTAATATTCTCAACGGAGTATGGTAAATTTCTTGAACGGACGAAGTGTAACATACGTGTTACACCTTGATGACACAATGAATCGTGTAGTTCTTGCAACTCAGAACCATGGGCAGCTGAGGCACAGAATGTACGAGAAAGCGCGTCGGCGACGGGATTTTCCTTCCCCGGGCGGTACATCACATCATATTGAAAGCAAGAAAGTTCCACCCTCTAGCGCTGGATTTTCTCGTTTTTAATCTTGCTCCTAGCTTCGTTTCCAAACATAAACGAAACGGACTTTTGATCAGTGACAAGTTTGAAGTGGTTTCCAAGGAGGTAGTGACGCCACTTCTTCAAGGCTTCCACACTGGCGTAAGCCTCTTTTTCTACAGATGAATGGCGGCGCTCAGATGGGGTCAATGTTCGTGAAAAAAACGCAACTGGCCGGGCATTCTGGTTTAGTGTAGCGGCGATGGCAATGTCAAAGGCATCAGTTTCGACCACGAGTGTTACGCCTGGTTCGACACTAACAACCAAGGCATTTTCGAGTTCAAGTTTCAAGTTTTCGAACGCTCGTTTTACGTCACTTGGCACAGGGAACGTCTTATTCTTCACCAGCGGATTGATCTTATCAGAGAAATGCGAGATCCATTGGGAGTAATAGGCAAACATTCCTATTATGCGCACCTGTGACTTCGTGTTCAGGGGTGGTACCATTTCTCGTAATGGTTGCAATCGCTCCGGATCCGGTCTGATTATTCCTTTCGAGACATCGTAGCCTAGAAGATTTATCTTTCTTGCGGCAATGACACTTTTGGTCTCATTAAAGGTAACACCATACTTATTCGCTGCTTCAAAGAAGTTGGCGAGATTCCGATCGTGTTCTGCTGCATCCATACCACACACAGTGACGTTGTCCACATAGGCAAACGTGGCAGATAACTTTTCCTTCTCGATTATAGAGTCAATTACCCTTTGAAAGCATGCGACACCGTTAGTTACACCAAAAGGAATGCGGCGAAACTGATATAGTTTGCCGCAAGCTTCAAAAGCTGTATACGTCTTTTCGTTCTCTTTGATTGGTATCTGATGGTAGGCGCTTTTTAAATCGAGTGTGCTGTACTAATCATAGTGAGAGATTTGCTCAATCAACTTATCAATTCGTGGCAACGGATAAACATCGAGGTAAGTGAATCGATTTATGGTTTGGCTGTAGTCAACAACCATTCTTTTCTTTTGACGTTCATTAGTCGTAACTAAAACCTGCGACCTCCAGGGTGATTTAGACGACTCGATTATTCCATTTTCTAAGAGTTTCTGGGTCTCAGCTCGAATAAAGAGCTCGTCGGGTAATGTATATCGTCTAGATTTCATCACAACTGGACGGCAGTTTGGTGAAAGATTTTCAAAAAGCGATTGTGGCTCTACCTTCGCGGCAGCCAGAGAACACAAGGAAAAGGTTGGTTTGCGACCAGAAAATGGAATTTGAATACCATGATGAAGATTCAGAAAATCATGTCCAAGTAAAACGTCGGATAAAACTGAAAGTTTGACCTTTTTATATATAAACATTTATCTGCAGTAAGCACCTGATGATATGCAGAGAAATGTTTTGGCCTGACATTGTGCTTTTATATTATTGCCTCCAATAATATTAATTGATGAGCACACTCGCCTTCTTGTCCTCTGTAATAAAGTTCACGTCGGGAATACCATGATTCAACTTTTTATAATGATTTCCGTTATGTTTGATGGTGACCTCACAATGTCCTTGAGTGACACTGGTTAAGCAAGTGGATGCCATAGTGATGTGAGTTCGTGAAGGTTGTATAGGCCATTGATACTTGTTAACGATTGCTTTAGAAACATAACTTTCTGAACTTCCTGGTATCAACAAGCGCTTGCAAACTGAATACCATTGACCTGGAGTTGAGTGACAGCATTCGAAAAGGAATAAGGTGCAGCGGCGATCGTAATAGTTGCCAATGGAGAACTTTGAACTGCCGCTGTATGTTTGGGTTTGGAAGCTCTGCAGACCCGCTGGTAATGCCCCTTTTTTCCACAGGCATTACAAATGGCTTCGCGTGCAGGACATTTCGTGCGCGAGTGGCGATTATATCCACAGAAAAAACAAGAAGAACTACCGGCAGCCGCGACGGTATCACCAGAATTTGCTGCCTCCCTTTCCGGAGCGGAAACGGGAGCTGATGCATGACAAGAAACGGGCAACCCCATATTTTCATACGAAATTGATTGTTGGTATGCAAGTTCGAGTTGTCGGGCAAGATCATAAGCTAGTCGAAGATCAATTGCTTTTTGTTCGAGTAATCGCTGCCGCACATGATTCGATTGTATGCCACGAATGAAGGCATCTCTGATTAGTTCATCTCGATACTGCTCAGCTGTAACCGGCTTCAGGTTGCAGTCCTTCGCTAGGGACTTGAGATGTTGGAGAAACTGTTCGAGACTTTGGCCACTTTCTTGCCTTGCGGTTGACAAAACGTGACGCGCAAAAACTTCATTTTTAGGCTGCACATAAAGATGTTCGAGGGTTGCGATGGATTCGTCATATGTTGTGCATTCAGCAATAAATTTGTAAACAGATGGAGAAACATAATTCACCAAAGTAGCTAACTTGTCAGGTTGTAATGGGTCTATTGAAGACAAAAAGGTAATAAATGTACGATGCCAATGTTTCCAATGATCACCAGCATCTGTTGCATGAGGATCGAGATCGAGGCGTTCTGGTCGGAGATAGCGTTCCATTGAATTTGCAAGTCGATTAAATTGTTATAAACGTAGATTTGGTTAACCCAGCTGAGTTACAGAAAGCAGAAAACAGAAGACTGATTAATGGGCTTTAATCGACTTGCAGTCGTTGCATGAAGCTAAAATGCAAACAGATAAACAGTAATGGAGAAATGCAAATGAATGAGCGTCATGCGAGCAATCAATGAAATGATACATGTAACAAGTGTAATAGAAAATATCACAATATTTTATATACATATGCATGTTATACATATCATCAAGTCTGACAAATGTCTGACAAATTGCTGCACTTTGGCCGTAGGTAACCGAGTGGATAAATTGTTCGCTCTTTAGTGCATGGGTTAAGTGATACCGGATTGAATCTGATTCTGGCAACTGCTTTGGTCCAAGCAACCGTTTGATATCATGACCATGAATGGATTAGAGTTATTAAAGTTGTTAACATAGTTATTCTGATACGCTTCCGTGAGTTGTTCTTGAGTATAACACTATTCCTTCCTGTGGTTGAGATTCAAATAGCTGAAATGCTTATACTTCATCTATTTGCAGCTGAATGATACTAGCAAACCGAAAGCATGCCATCTCGAGGTTCCCTTAAAACGCATACAAAGTAGCTAGCCATCTCTTATTTTCATGATAGTGTTACTACGTTTAAAGATGTATTTGGCTGTTAGGGATCAACATTACAGTAGTTTTTGTTTTTGTTTATATCATAGTGATCTCTACTTCCTATAAGTAGGGCTAGGCTATCAAATTTACAATCTTTCCAAATGGGACCACTTTTCCCCATTTTTTTATCCTATCATTGTTCTGATTGCGTTTTATGTTTTTAATTTAGATAGATTTCTCACTTATTTTTAGAACGATGGCGGGCGAGGAATCCAAGGATGAACAAGTAGGCTGTCATATTTTGATCTATGTATATTCTCGTATTCAACATGTGCATGCACTCCAGCCACTCATATCTTTGTAGTTTTATATCATCGCGAAGTCACTTTAGCACCCACTCCGACTCCTACTTCAGTCTGGGCAACCGGGTAGTATCACACTGACAAACAACTGTCAGTTGTTTGGTTCTTGGCTTGTCATTCGTTTGGTCAACATTATAGCGACATCGTAATCTGTCCTTAAGTTTACTATATTATGAATAGGGTGTCAAATTGCTTTGAATCTGAAACATTCTAGTTGCTTTTCGTTGTACTATAAAAAACATGTCTATGATAGGTCACCCTTTCTGCTTTATAATAAGCGTGCTTTGAGAGAAGGAATGTGTTTATCCTCCCCGTAACCTATCATTTTCATGTATTTTATGCCACTGGAAAAGCAGATCCTATGCTGAACAAATCAATATACAAACAAAAAGCCGAGCGGTGACTATCTAAATGACCTACAAATATTCCCTTCCAATATCTGCTTAAACGCGGGATACTACCCGATTGCCGGGATAGCGCAGTGGATAATGCACTCGACTCCGAGGAAAGCGAGTAGTAGCACACCCACGAACAACTAACAGAGTTGGTTAGCACTAGGCCTGTCATCACAAAAGTTGCCCACACTGAAACAGGATGTTGTCTTATTGCACCTAACCCCAATCCAAATAATGGTAAACGTTTTGTTTTTTGTAATATTGGAATGCATGTAAGTGGCTGAAAATTCATCCCATTTGGGATAAATAAAGCACTTTTCTTATCTTATCTTATCCATTGATCGAAGGATTTTACAAGGCACCAGGTTGCACCATATAATTAATGTTCGCCCGATCTTCAACTCCAAATTATTCCTTTCACAATAAAATGTGAAAAGTAACCGCAGATTACGTTAATGTAGCTCTTATTTGCAGTTTTCCACGTAGTTCCTGTTCTCTTGGTCATCCCTCCATTTCTCAGTGTTATTCATGCTCGGCCAATACGATATTGGCTGCGAGCAGATAAATCATTATAAGTGTAGCAAATCGGACATGGATATTTGTTGTACATCTAACATAAAATGATTTTTTAGTCCTATGGGCGACTGTCTTCTCTGATCTCATCTGTTCATGGTTTCTGTAAGAAATCATACACGCGACATAGCTAGAACACTAAAGCTGATTTTGAAGTACAGTTTATTCGTCATTACTATGTAAGCACTTCAAGTTGCGTCAAACCATTTGAGGTATCTCAGTATGTACTTTACTTTACCACTTTACTGCGGTTATCTCCTGCTTGAGGATTAGCCGGCTCCAATGAAATTCTTAATGATTCCAGGGAGTTTATTGGGGATTTCGTACAGATGATGTCCCCTCATCATGCGGCGTTTTGCTCAAGGATGCACCTCTAGTCTTTGCACATCCAACTACCGTATACAAGGCAGCAGCGTTGCCTTGTGGCAGTGTTACCGGTGGCCTTTGAAGGCTCATACGCTATTTGGGAGCACGATGTACTCCTCTGGGATCCATGTATCCCTGTGGCATGAAAACCCTTTTGTGGTGGGGAACACACACCGTGTCATTGCACCGTCATCAGGCTCATGTGGCATTTTATAGGAAACCCGATTGCCAGTTGGGAATCCACAATGCCCTGGTAGCACCACCACCAAGGCCCCGTTAGCCCATGCACGATCATCGTAACATGGTTGCTAACGTCGCACCACGATGAGGAGGAGTTGGAGTTTACGACGGATCCATCTCGGTATGTAATGTATTTTGGACGGACAAAGTGCCAGATCCTTATAAGGGCTGGCAGAGGTCTGTGCATGTACTTACTCTGATGCTCCTCTCGAAATTGTCGATCACTTTGTTTGCTTTGAGATTTGTGTTACCGGTGGAGATATCGGAGCTGAAGTTGGCTTCCGAATAATAAAAATAAGGCTGGTCTTTAGTACCCTTAAGTATCTTCGTCGTAGACGTGACATCAGTCTTTCGCTAGAACTCAGATTCTACCACACGACCGTATGCGCTGTGTTGCTATATGGTTGTAAATCTTGGCCATTGCGCAGATGATAGTCGCTGGCTCCGTTCAAGAATCGCTGTCTCCGAAATATTGTGTGTTCAATGATAACACTGTCAGTAGTGATGGGATACGACATCATGTGTCAGATAGTACACACGCGACCTCATTTCACTTGACCAGTTCGGTTGTCTGATGCGTGTCCTTCGTACACCCTTTCACCGCTTACCACAGTGTGCCTTATGAGCGCTTTCTGGACTTGACGGGAAGAAGCAACTTGGCGGTGAACGCATGGCTTTATTGAAGCATGAATAAATTGACGAATAATCTAGCTCATGTTTGCTCCTGCCGTCCACTAGGATAGAACCGAAAGAACGAAGAGACCCAATGGCTGTAATCTCTAAGTGATATGGCGTAGAACAGAAGTCAGTGGCGTGCTTGCAGTCTCACATTTTGTGACTGACCCTACGCTCCTCGACCACCCACCGTACTCCAAAAATATGCAAATAAAAACCATGAAAATACAAAGTACCAAAAAAACATGAAACCAAAAGTGCTCTCCATTTCCCTCCGCGTCGGTTTACGTCTCCGTTTTTCCCCTTTTCCTGTACAAGATATATTTGGCCCCAGGTCTTCACAACGATATATATAAGCATGTATCCATGTTCCTTTCTATCTTCGCTTGGCACTTTGTATTCTAGTTGAAATCTCGATTGGAAAGCTTAATCGCAAAAGCCGAACTGTTCAGCAGAATCAAGTACACGGGTGCTGCTGGGGCAAAAGCAATCACCAGTCCACTGAAAGTCACGCCAGATCTTTTAGTTCAATCTCCCTCCTCTGACGCGACTGGAGAGTAAGTTGTGATCCTTTTTGTATTCAACCTTATTCTTTGTTTAGTCATCGCCATAGAAGAACTGAGAGAGAAGAAGACGAAGAATTGCTCAGTGAAACAAAGCAAAATGATTCATCTCTAATAGAACGCTTCGATTCTTCTCCTTGGTGTATGTTCCCCTACTATCACTTCTGATTACTTTCCAGATGTAAAAGGAGGTGAAATGCGTGACTATCAAATACGCGGACTCAATTGGATGATACAATTACATCGAGATAATATAAATGGAATCTTGGCAGATGAAATGGGTTTGGGTAAAACCCTCCAGACCCATTTCTTTGCTCGGCTACATGAAGCATTGTCGTAACAAAAGCGGTCCGAACATAGTGATCGCACCCAAGTCAACGCTGTCCAATTGGGTAAATGAGCTACAGCGTTGGGTACCCACGCTGCGTACTGTCTGTTTGGTCGGAAATCAAGATGAGAGGGTTCGTACTGTTGTTTTTCCTTCTGATTTCTTCTTTCCAGAATCAAATTATCCGTGATGAACTGTTACCCAAAGAATGGGATGTATTGGTAACCAGTTATGAAATGTGTATTCGAGAAAAAAGTGTCATAAAAAAGTTTCACTATGTCTATCTCGTTATTGACGAGGCACATCGAATCAAAAACGAGAAATCAAAGCTTTCAGAGATTGTCCGTGAATTCCGATCACAAAATCGGTTATTGATTACTGGTACGCCTCTGCAAAATAATTTGCATGAGCTTTGGGCGTTAATGAATTTCCTAATGCCCGAGTTGTTCTCTTCTTCGGACCTTTTTGATGATATGTTCAAGGCTAACACGGAACAAGAACAAACTCTCGTACATCGTTTGCATTCGGTAAGTTACACCATTCCACTTTAATTCTCTCGCAAGGTTCTCAAACCTTTCTTGCTCCGACGCATCAAGGCAGATGTGGAAAAGAAACTACCTCCAAAAAAAGAAATCAAAATATATATCGGACTCAGCAAAATGCAGCGTGACTTGTATACGAAAATTTTAATGAAAGATATCGATATTGTCAATTCTACGGGGAATAAAGTTGATCGTGTGCGACTGCTCAACATCCTCATGCAACTTCGCAAATGCTGCAACCATCCATATTTGTTCGATGGCTGGGAACCCGGACCACCGTACACAACGGACCAACATTTGGTGGATAATTGTGGAAAGATGGTGTTGCTGGACAAGTTATTGCACCGACTCAAAGAACAAGGATCTAGAGTACTCATTTTCAGTCAAATGACGCGTATGTTGGATATCCTAGAGGATTATTGCTTATGGCGAGGACACGAATACTGCCGGTTAGACGGTTCAACAAAGCACGAAGACCGTCAGGTATGTATGCGTCCGAACTTCTGAATCTAATATGCTACCATCAGAATGATGTTATTTTCCTCATAAGTCCTGTCCTTATGGTTAAAACCATTTCTTGCACGAAGCGATTTCGATTAATTGTCCACATAAAGCGTGCTACACTGAAACTGTGTTGTTTGATCTACTTTTGACAGGAAAGCTTTTGTCAATTTCTAAACACAGGTAGCTAAGTGACTGGCTTTGGATTTCATTTTATTAACAAGTAGCACAGTGCCACACTATTCAGGTAAAGGGTTGTGCATCTCATGATGTTTTTAGCGTTAAAATGTGTTCGCCAACCTGGTGACAGACCCAGCGCCAAACAATTCTGAATTGTTCATGAGCATGATGCTGTCCGGTTGTCCTAGCTGAAGTAGGCGCTGGAGTGAGATTCAAACTTGGTTCGCTAGTACGCTATCAACTTGACCACCCCCGACACCGAGGATAGACCCATCGTCAACCAAAGGACGGCCTATGCTAATCTGCACAAATATATATGTATTGTGTTCCTTAGCCTCTGTGTTTATTATACTACTTGATGATTCAACGGTCCTTGTTGGTCTTGAAATATTGCCTTGCATTTTTCCTCCTTTGCTGTTCCTCCAACAAAAGAAATGGACCACTCTTCAACCGCATATACCTTGTAGGCTGGTTAATTAGTGCTTGCGTGCTGGTCAACAAGTAGGTCTCATGTATATCGATAAATAGCGTATTCTCAAGTCTGATACAATCGCGCACTGGACTATAGTTTGAATTAATCGACCGCATCGTATATTTACACATCACAGTACGTCTATCTGTTATTATAGTGTTGATGATTGGTTCTCTGCCATGTTTACTACTGTTATTTATATTTTGTGACATGAACTTATAAAGTCCTCTCCAGATAAATTTTTTCTTTGACCTATTCAATTAATATGACAATTGGTGTTCTGTTTTTCAATCTGTATAACCGAAAGACCCTTCTGCAATATCTAAACCTGTTGAGCGGATCGCGGGTGAATAATACACATTCTTTTTGGGAATGAGTAGGACAATCCGGTTTTTAATCCCGGTCTTGCCTGGGGGCAACGTGGTGGTATCACAAACAACTTGCAGTATTGTTTGTCAACAAACATGTCACCAGGTTGGCAATGTAAAAACATCGTTGAGTGTGTATGCATGCGTGTATATCCGAGTATAACTACCCACACTTTTAACTTTTATAGTTCATGGGGTGGGGAATAGTTTGACTTGGTTGTTGCAAAACCTGTTCTGATATTTATCTAGTGCCGGGTGGTGCAGTAGATAACGCACCTGACTCTGTTTCGAATCCCATCCTGGGACCTACTTCGGTTTGGTTGGTTGTATCACGCCCACGGAAAACTCAGAGTTGTTTAGCTCTAGATATATCAGTCGGTTGGTGAACACATTTTTATATCTGTGTATTCGATAATCTCTATTCCTCCATTCATCGATTTGTTCTTAATTGTGGATCATGACGGGGTTCACTAGTAAGTTTAATCCTCTTTTTTCTTCGTCTCCATCCTATATAGGTTTCTATTGATGAATATAATCGTCCGGGGTCAAGCAAGTTTATTTTTATGCTCTCCACTCGTGCTGGTGGTCTTGGAATCAATTTAGCCTCCGCCGATGTGGTTATCATCTACGATTCAGATTGGAATCCTCAAGTCGATTTACAGGCCATGGATCGAGCTCACCGAATCGGACAGACAAAGACCGTGCGCGTGTTTCGTCTGATAACGGAGAACACTGTGGAGGAGCGAATCATCATGCGAGCTGAAATGAAGCTGCGTTTGGATAATCTAGTCATTCAACAAGGTCTGTCCTCCCACTGTTTCTAACCTAGGGGCTATCTTAACAATTCATGGAAGTTAAGTAATTGCATACACACATTTAGTGTAATTGGTTCTCACCAGTTTAGGGCTCATGTCACAATCATGTTTTCGATCAGATAGCTCTAATGAGCACGTGCGAATTGCGATTACCCCAGCGATCATTAGTAAGCGGGTATTATTTCGGTGCGCTTTGTCTCTCTCAACTTGATGACATCCCAATAAACTGTCGGGCTATCTATGACGTTGATCGATTCTTACTGGATGTTAGTAATTCTGGTTGCGTCACATTCTTGCGAACCCAAGAGCTTTTGCATGGTTTAATATGTGATTTTTAATAGAGTTATCCACAAAGTTCGATCTACTTAGAAAAGTGGATTCTGACACAAAATCAAGGATGACTTTCTGCATTTTATGCGGTCGCATCATCAAGCAACTATTGACAGAAACATTTCTATTTTAATTTCTTCTGTTTACACTCTCATTTGCTTGGTGCTAGATCAGGTCTATGAAGTGAGAGCTTCCGGTGAAGTGCGAACGCAGACCAAGGCGATTTGCCATACATGATATCTCGGGACTGATGGGTTCCGACATAACGCTTAACGGGTGAACAGTATACATGGTTGTAAATTGATCATATAGAATTCCTCCGATTTTTTCGTTTTCACTTCAAGTATGACAATAGTGTATGACAATAGTCCCCGTTCCTAGGCATTAAACGTTTCAATGTCTGTTTGACGAGTTCAGTCATGATTCTATTCTTTGTTAATTTCACACTTCTTACTCCTTGAACCCATTAATCGTGGTGAGATAAAAATTTTCAGACGTGACGATCATTCTCTATTCATCTCTGTCGCCAGTAGTCCGCAGTAGATCGAAAATATTCATGTTTGTTCAATACTCTAAGTTTTTCCTTCTCGGTTTGACTCTCTTCTGTTGTTCCTTGAAGGTAGTTTTCGATATCCTATCGTGGCGAATTGTACGGCCGAACCGTTGTTGTTTCTGCCTCTTAAAGGCGGCATGAATCGATTCGTGATTACCTTCGGGTCGCCTGGGGTGCGAAAACGCATATTTATTCGATTTTTACTCCATCCATGAAATACTAAAGAGCTTTCTCCAGTTTTTATTTTCGGAAGCCTGGATTTTCCTGGCAGCAGAGTCCAAGTATCATAGCGATAAAGAACAATTGTAACTACTATCGATTTGAAAATTTTATACTTTGTTCTGCATATATTTCGCTTCACACTATTCAACTGTCAAAAAATCAAATTGGACCCACTCCCAAACGCATATTGTTCTGTATTGTTTATTCTGCATTTGTTTTATCAGGTCGATTGGTCGAACAAAAATCGAACCAACTTCAAAAGGGTGATGTATTGGAAATGATCAAATTTGGGGCCAACTACATTTTCCGCAGCAAAGACAGTGATTTCAACGATGAGGACATTGATATCATTTTGGCTCGAGGAGAACAGCGCACAGCCGAGATGAATGAGAGAAGTTGGCCAAGCTTGGAGAGTCGAGCTTACGAGAGCTGCGGTTCGACACTCCAGATGAGAGTTCCGCCCCACAGTCCGCCTATTACTTCGAAGGAGAAGACTATCGTGAGAAACAGAGCAGGGGCACTATCCTTGATGTGAGCATGTATCCAATAAGGTCGTTTTTATTTTTACAATACTGACCGGCTCGTTATCAGCCCTCCAATCTTTAAAAGCGAATATAGCACTGCATCATCTACGTGCTTCATCTAAATGGTGGCATTTGCATGCTGACCTGTCGTTTCCTTAAATTAGTTATAATTAGTTATGGGTGATCTTTTTGATGTGGACTTTCAGAAAGGCTTTTAATCATTTTCTGCAATTCACAAAAACTCACTGTGATTCAAACCGAACTCTTCCGTGCTATGGAAATGCAGAATGGGCCTCCGGACCAGAATATATCGATGGTCGTCCGCATCTCCATGTGAACCATGTAGCCAAGGAGCTCTCGTGCTTTTATGGTCTATTCAAATTGTATAATACATCTAAGGACGCAAAGTAAAATTAACGCGAATAATATGTATGCAAGCGGCTTTAGACAGTACTAGACCAGAAGGTGCATCTATGTAGATTTAGAAGTGATTGTGCCTGTCTTTGGGGTTCTGTATTAAGGTCCAGGAGAAAGAAGAAGTTGCACAAAAAATATTCAGAGAAAAAGTTTTTGTTCACCTTTCTCTCCATTTTTTCCAACACACGGTTCCCGAAACCTGTGCAACTCTTTTCAGACTACGAGCAGATCTAGGATAGTGTTTGATCTAGTTCTACGTCTGTGAAGTCCTGATGAACAGACCTGGCGCCATTCGAAGCATATACAAAAGGATTATGAAAGTTTTCAGTTGATTTATGAATTTGTTTCCTTCTGTATTTAGCAGTTATAGCACTTCCATATCCCCTTGGAGATAAGAGTAGGGGTGATACAAGCACATCATTGATTTCTCTTCTGGATCGTTCTGGCGTCTTCAGCCGCTGGATTACATTAATCTTTGGGTCCCAACCTGAAAGGACCAACATGAGTCAGGCAACTAGTCAATCACTTCATTCGTCGGTACCAAGTCGTCGAATGACCACCACACTGCTTCTTTCAGACGCATCGTGCCACTGGACTGTAGATCTCAAGCTTCTTGGTCAAACCTCTTCATAGCAAGCGAACCGATGCCATCTGTTTGTTAAGTTTTGTTTTCTTCATATATCTGTGCAAACAGGGTTGGATTGAACCTCCGAAACGTGAAAGAAAGGCCAATTATGCTGTAGATGCCTATTTCCGAGAGGCGCTTCGTGTCTCCGAACCCAAAGCTCCTAAACCACCACGTCCACCAAAGCAACCGAATGTTCAAGATTTCCAGTTCTTCCCACCTAGGCTTTTCGAATTGCTAGACAAAGAGATTTACGCGTTCAGGTGAGTAGCCCACACGTGTAAGGTTTGTGCATTGTTCGAGCGCGAATAATGTGTCTCTTGTAACCCATTGTGATCTGAAATATAGTGCATCGATTTTTTCCTCTTTAATCCCTCCCTTGCACCACACTAATATTCTTCCTTAAAGCGGTGATTGACTTGTCGTTTACCTTTATAGTTCAGTGTGCACGATAATACGAGAAAATATGAAAACAGCATTGAACACATACGCGCAGATGAACGACGTATTCGCGTGATGCCGATTTATCATGCACTGTAGTATGGCTTAAATTAATCGGTTCAGCCAAGCGACCATGTTGTAGAAGTACAACAAACAATAATAATAATAATAATAATAATAATAATAATAATAATAATAATAATAATAATAACAATAATAATAATAATAATAACAATAATAATAATAATAATAATAATAATAATAATAATAATAATAATAATAATAATAATAATAATAATAATAATAATAATAATAATAATAATAATAATAATAATAATAATAATAATAATAATAATAATAATAATAATAATAATAATAATAATAATAATAATAATAATAATAATAATAATAATAATAATAATAATAATAATAATAATAATAATAATAATAATAATAATAATAATAATAATAATAATAATAATAATAATAATAATAATAATAATAATAATAATAATAATAATAATAATAATAATAATAATAATAATAATAATAATAATAATAATAATAATAATAATAATAATAATAATAATAATAATAATAATAATAATAATAATAATAATAATAATAATAATAATAATAATAATAATAATAATAATAATAATAATAATAATAATAATAATAATAATAATAATAATAATAATAATAATAATAATAATAATAATAATAATAATAATAATAATAATAATAATAATAATAATAATAATAATAATAATAATAATAATAATAATAATAATAATAATAATAATAATAATAATAATAATAATAATAATAATAATAATAATAATGCTTTGTTTATCCCAAATAGGACCAATTTTCAGCCATTTACATATCAGCTAATATTATATAAAATGTTTTTCGTCATTTTGTACTTTTGCTATCTTTGATTTTAAGTGCACTCGTTGTGATCTCAAGGCCACTGGACATCGCTTTTCTCCAGGCAGTATCGAAATTACACGTAACTGATTTAATGTTTGACGTCTTGTCGAATTGAAGGATGCACTAAAAGTATATATATATATATATATATATATATATATATATATATATATATATATATATATATATATCACACGCTTGATTACAATTGAAAATGGTAGTGAATGAAGCAACTTGCTGCCTTATGTATTATATCTTTCGATCAGTCCCAGGTTGAGATTCTGTGTAACCGTTGTAAGTTGTTCCGCAATATCTGACTTAGGCTACCGGGTATCATCCTGCATTTAAGCAAATCTCGGAACGGTATGTTTATCGGAACATTTCAGCGATTTGTCCAACTCCTTTTGTTGATATCATGATTTTCTTATCACTAGCACTGTTACCGGGTCGGAGTGTGCGCTACCTTAGTTCGTTAACACTGATGAAGGTTTTAAAGTGTAGAAAACCGATGACAAAGAAGTTGACACTCTTAAAGTTTTCCGAACACGTATAAATTTCTGTTCTGCTTTTGGATGAAAACAGCTTGACAATCATGATATAATAACTCACGATTCCCCTTCTTTTTCACAGAAAGAGCATTAACTACAAGGTCCCTCGTAACGCCGAAGCGGGTTCTGATGCTGATCGCGAACGTGCAGAAGAACAAGCGCGTATCGATGAAGCTGAACCGTTAACAGAGGAAGAAATCGCCGAGAAAGAAGATTTGCTCACTCAGGTAAGATATGCCCTCGTTTAATTTTTTGTCTTTTTCTAACAAAATTTTGTTTTGCATCCACGCTGAATGTATTTGCCTCTTTTCTACCCAGGGATTTACGAACTGGTCGAAGCGAGATTTCCAGCAGTTCATCAAGGCAAATGAGAAACACGGTCGTGACGATTTGGATGCGATCTCATTAGATGTGGAGGGGAAAACACCCGAGGAGGTCAAACGTTATGCGCGTGTGTTTTGGACTCGTTGCAATGAATTGCAAGATGTTGATAAGCACATGGCTCAGGTGCGTCATTTGGTCGAATACTGTTTCGAAGTCTAGAAACCAAACGTCTCGTGAATTTCATATTTATTTATAATATCTTGGTTTTTCATTCATCCTGTCGTTCATTGTATGCGACACACAAAAATATCTCTTCTTGCTGTTCTGGACAAGGCTATTAATAGCATTGGTTAACGGACTGTTTATCTCTTGCCATTGTCTGCTCCCGTTACTAAGGAGGACTGAAGTAAGTTTATGGATGGAATTTCACATCTTCCATGCATCTGGTTGCATTATCTTGCTATATTGGTACGAAGCTTAAATTAGGCATGCTGAATATCTCTTTATCATTGGTATCCACGATAGATCAAGCGATTGAGGCGGTTCAGTCCCAACCCGAACGTGGAAATATGTCAACGCTGTTCTAACAAAAGTCAGATATGCAAAGCAGTAAAACAGCGTCGATTGCGATGGCCTCGTCCTATATTGAGGGAACTAGAAACCGCGATCTGATCTAGACCGACTGATCCTTGCATAGCAAGTAGCCAGAATAAATCAAAGTAGTCTGTTTTCAAGCCATACTGTCTTCGCATATCGGATGGTGATCACATAAGTATTTGAGTTGTGGGTCTCGCCTTCGGTAGTCGCGGACCATATCCTAGTCATCGTAGGTATTCATGGCAGATAATGGCTGTCACGAGCAGCTGCTTCAATATGTTATCTGGCGAAAAAATCTTCAGCTTCTTTAGTTATCTTGAGCCACCGTGTCTCAAGACCGTAATAGATCAGTGTAGACGCAGGCATTGTAAAAAATTAAGGTTTAGTTTTTTTACTGTTATATGATTAACAATGTTATCTTACTAATAATAACAATGATACTTTATTATCCCAAATGGGATTTTTTTTTCAAAAGTTGCAGCTTATGTGATTTGAATTGAAAACTCTTCAGTTGGACAAATTGACAAACCATTCCGGTCTGTTTGTTTTGATAGAAATGCAATATTTTCGTGGCCTGTTTTGGCTCTTCCACAGTATAGAACCACCGAGTTAATTTGGCTGTATAAGTGAACAATCTCAAGTTTTTTAATCATTAATCGCTGTAAGTATTCTTTCTGAGATGATTTTTTCGCACTCGGTGTAAAGCGGTATGGAACAGCAATCAGGTGAACTATCTATTCATATGAGCCCGTCTAGACGATTCTGTAAAATTAATCGATCCACCCAAGCGGCTATACGCGTTGAAGTGCAACACGCGCATATATATATGCTCGTTATCGAAAATCTCAATCAAAATTGGCATTGTTTTGAGATGTTTAGAACAAAGATTCGAAATGAGGTCGCTTGAGACAACCTCAAATTTTCGTTTCTGAAACCGGTCAGTATCGCGCCCTCAGTCAGGTCTTGAAACAGGATATTTAGCAAGCCATTATAATAATCATTTCTCGTTTATTCCTTTAGATCAAAAGGTGCGCATTGACCTCGGGCTATTTCATTTGATCCCTTCTAACTCTTAAATTGTTTGACTAACTCTTTCTAGATCGAACGTGGAGAAGCCAAAATTCAGCGACGTGCCGCAGTTAAGCGTGCTCTCGATTTGAAAATGCTCGTTATCGTGCTCCGTTCCACCAGTTGCGTATCCAATACGGGACAAACAAAGGCAAGAATTATGTAGAAGAAGAGGACCGGTTTCTGATCTGTATGTTGCATAAACTTGGCTTCGATCGGGACAATGTGTATGATGATCTACGCTTGGCTGTGCGTCTGGCCCCCCAGTTTCGTTTTGACTGGTTTTTACGATCTCGAACCGCTATGGTAAGAGCTGGTTATCACATCAGGGATGGCATTTGCTTCTTTGTGTTTATTATGCTACTTCATGTTCCAACGGTTCTTGTTGGTCTTGATATATTGCACGTCATCCTTGGATTTCCCCCTATGTTGTTCCTCCCTCAAAGAAATGGACCACTATTCAACCGCATATACCTTTTAGGGTGGCTAATTAAATTCTTCGTACATTAGTGCGTGCTTGTCAACAAGCAGGTCTGATACTTATATTGGAAGCTGTTACGATCGATGTATACACTCAAGTGATTTACATTCGAGAGTCTTCACCAATTATCCATTTAGTTTGGCTGCAATCCCAACATGAGGTTTTACCTGCACTTTTCCGGAGCATCACCAATCCGGTCAAGCAGGTGTTGGTGTAGCACTAAGCACAAGTGCTGAAGCCTCCGTCAGACTGATTTGCCGGTTGACAGTCGATTGTGTACAGTGAGACTTAAGGATTCGTGCGGAATTCACCGAGCTAGCATCAACACCCGCGCCTTATTCAGCAGCCTCAATATCTGCCTTTCAGATAATGGGGAGTGTCCACATTCGAAATGTCACTTAGCTACGTAACACTCCCTTCGGTACAAATGTGGTCTCCAATCGACCCTATTGCGCTCTTACCACTTGAGCGGCCTAGATCCCGATCATGCATAATTTGTGCTAGGCCTTCAATGAGGTTAGATAGACGCCCTAAGAATATCACCAACAGGATACGTTTCCACAAAATCTCCGACTCTGTTTTCTTAACCACTTATCATAAGGCTCTTACAAGAAAGCTGGATGTGGGTCTAAAAAGCAAACCTCCAAAACTATGGCACTCCACAAAGGCTTTCCGATTTTATGAAGCTGGCCGGGGAATCCCGGCCGATAATCAGCATGATAGTACGGGCAAATTAGAATCTGCCCCGACCTTAATGAAGGCAAAACTGTTTGCTTTTGAGCGAATTAGGCGGGTACTGACCAGAGGTCTCCAAGTACACGACAACTAATTACTTTTATTCTTGATTCCCCCTGTTCATATGTGTAAACATTTTCTCTGGTGATTAACTTGCGCCCTTTTACATCATATATCGCTTTTAGGAACTCCAGCGGCGATGTAGTACGTTGATCACATTGATTGAACGAGAAATTTGTGATCTAGACGACAAATCTAAACCACGTGGACCAGGCGGTGCAAATGCAACCACCACCCCAACCAACCAAGGAGGCCAGAAACGTAAAGGATCTACCGTAGCCACTCCCGTTGGGGATACAGGCACAGATAACGGGAAGAAACGTAAAACCGCTGCTACCTAGTCCACCTCACTGTTACTGTTTCATATGCGGCAATCTTGTGTATTATATATCAATTTGATTAAACTAAGTTATTCTCTCGGTTTCGTCTGTCATGTCCATTTTTATTCTTATCTTATCACGATCAATATACATCTGGAGGTCGGTACGCGGTGTTGTTATCACTTATTATATTTATAAATTGTTCGTATGCAGAAATTTACACGGGTTCACCAGGTAGCCATTTCATTGATCCTCGTATGATAATTTAAATTAATGCTCGTCAAATCTGTTGGTTTCCACGAGGACACAATCGAGTGACACGACCCGAGATGACCGAACAGTCATATGTGTTTTTAGGTTTTTTAACTGCCTACGTTGTGCGACTGTCTTTTGTACGAAAATCATTTGGCTTCGGTTGTGTCGCCAACTGCTGCAATCCGGTCGTCTATGCTTGAGAATCTGATCATTTGTATTCTCGTAGTCAACGTCACTTTTGACAGTGTTCAGTCAGTTATCCAGATTTTCCCCGGTTTAATAGTGCCAAGTTGAGTTCCGATTTCTGTTCTTAGCACGCAATCGGTTCAGATATTGGTGCATGAATGTGAATCTTCGGTGGGCATTAAGGCAGTGCTATCTACTGTGACCGGTATGACAACCTCACTTGCAGACAATATTTTACATCTGCCATCCAGGTAAAGAGAGCATGTGCGGCAGAATGTGTGCTCTGATAGACTAAATGTAACGCCACTATGTGATTGGTTTTCAAACTAATTGGAACAATATTTTGTCTGGGTTCGAATGAACCCATTAGTGTCACGCCAAGTACCAGCTTGTGTCATCAGTATGCATTCTTATCCATGAGGCGTTTTGATCGAATCTATCGATGTTGGTAGTCAGTGTATATTTTTATGGTATTTAAGAATTTTAAGGTCCACTGCCGTTGGAATTTTCTGTATTTCAATTTAAGTGGTCGTGAATTCATACTAGCAGGCGTCAAATAATAAAGTATGCAAACGGTTATGTTACTCGTAAGTAGCTCGAAGTACTTATTAAATGTAGTGCTTCCGTCCTCAGAATTTCTTTAACCTTACATGTTAACAGTGTCGTGGACAGGCAAGTGTGAGTGAGCATTTATTCAGAAATTTTAAATATTTTATATGGGCTTTGACGTCAACGTCAAGTTATATAGTATCCTTACCCCGTTGAAATAGGCTTGTTTCACACCAGCATCTTTTTCCGACAAAATTTGACATCGACTCAATAATATAATAATGATAATGCTTTATTTATCCCAAATGGGATGAGTTTTCAGCAAGTAACATGATTTTCCCATATTACAAAAAGAAAGTGTTAATCCATCTTGTTGTTTTTCACTGTCGTCAATATTTCATAAATCAGCGTTTTCAAGGCTATTGTTATTGCTCCAGTTGAACACATCATCTGCGACTGTCTTACTCGTATCGGAATCACATGTTAGTGAGTGGTGTTTTTTGACGTGTGGCCGAATTGAAGGCCGCGCCAGCAGGCGATGCTACAACCTTGTTTTTTGTTATTTCGGGTTGCGGATATAGGCCTAGCGCCATACTAATAATAGTATGCTTAATAGATGCTTAAAAGGAACCACCAAAGCTACACAGTACTGCGATTTGCTCGAAGGAGGTGTCTAATCAGAACAATAAGCTTAATTCACTTCACACTGAACCTTGAGTCGAAATGATTGACCTACAACTCAGCAGATTGACCGTATGCATACTGTTTGTTATAGTCAAGCAAATGTGACTGCTTAGGTGGATCAAATAATTCACATCGCAGTCCATTGAGTGATTGTACAGCTTTGTGCTAGTAGATTGCTTATTTCCCCGCATAATTTTCATTATTGTTCTCATAATTGCGTTTTGAAAATTCAGCCGTTAGCGTTTTAACAATTCAACCTTTTAGCTAATGCTTTACTCCATGAATAGGAGAGGACTTGACTCTTCAACAACACTAAAATTGCCATTCTAATGACTCAAGCTTTGTTGTTTAGCTAATACTGCCGTCAGTTTAGTGCAGTCGAGGTGACGCTAAACACGTACAAGGCAGCACTATATATAGGAGTACATGTAGTGGAATCCAGGGCTTATGAGATTAAAATGTTCACCACAATCATGTATTGAGTCGTACCCGACCTGACTACGGTTAAATCAAAAGTCGATGCGTGACAAATGGTTTTGCATAGACAGATCGGTGTGTATAAAAGAGTAATTAAAGTACAAGTGAATGTCATTTTATGCAATCGGGGCAAAGGATAATTAAGGCAATCAACAACCGACGATTAAAGCTGATATTGTTACATCATACATGATGGAGACTCACACCGGCTGCTGTGCAAATTGTTGACAATTAACCCTTGAGCATATTAGGGTGGCGTGGCAGCTCTAGCAATTGGACTTGCTAGAGAATATGGGAACTCTAACAATAACCCCCTCATAGTTTTAGAGGGATCGAAGAAAACTCATAAACAAATAAATGTCGTTCATGTGAAATTCATGAGAAATGCCAACACCTTTGGAATAGGGGAAAAATAAAGGTTGTTCAAATGGGCGACTTGTCGATATTCAGTTTCGTAACAAGCTGAAGGATACTAGGTGGACCGGAAGATTGGATACTGGGGGTGGCGGAGGACAAACATTTTGATGAATTTGTCACAAAGGCTCCTGTGCATGTTAGAGTGGCATCCGGATAACAGAAGGACGAGGCGTTGAAACTTTGGCATCCTATCCTTGAACAGTTTGCGGTGCAGACACATCTGAATAAACGATTTTGACAAGCAATCGGCAATGATGCTGTCTATACCTTTGATCTGCCTACTATCTGAGATGCTGCGAAGTTAAGTTCAAAATGATGAACTTCGCGTAGCATGATCGATCGGTTTGGGTGAAGCTTGCACGGGTTAGCTGCTTGTGACCCGTAAAAATCATGCACTCACGTCCGTCGTGGTACCGTCGAAAATATCAAACAGTCAGATAAATAGCAAAAAAATGTGCGCCAGAAGTCGCATGCGTGATAAATGCATGTGTATATGCAATTATAGATAGACAATTATTATACAATTAGGGCAAACAACAGCCGACGATTAAATTTGACTTCATATTGTTACATCATACTTGATTGCCACTCAACGGTAAAGAACGACTATTGTGCCAAGTGTTGAAAATTAGTCCTTGGGCATATTAGGGTGCCATGGCAACTCTTACAACAATGTGCCCCCTACCTCAGATCGGCGCATTTTGACATGATGCGGCTCATCCCCGATCGAGAGTGGCAGTCTTAATAAATCCATGCGTCAATTTCTGTTCTCTCGAAACGGGGGTATCATGTCTCCTATCAACATCGTTTATCTTTTGCTTGAACCAACTCGTACAATCGAGAGCAGCTCCTTATGGCTGCCAGAGTGTATGCCTTTTGTAAAACTTTGCAAACCGCAATAGTTTATCTTGAATGATTGGAGAAAAACCGCAATGTTTGGCTTTAGTACTATTAGGCATCAGTTGAAATTCGCAATCCATTTACTAGTAACAAAGAGTGCGGTGTTGTCGCCTAAGACACTCATACTTCGACAACATCTCGCCTTCAGGTAGAGACGAACAAGATATTGACTGGAATACCCTCTATTGCCATGACTGAAGTTCGCGGCTTGCTTTTTATTAACAAAATTTGGATCACAAATTAATGGAAGATCCCCAGTCAAAGAAAGAATCTAGCAAATACGCAATACAAATGGGACCAATGGTCACGACTGATTGAAGGATAGGAGACCAGTTATCCAAACCATGGTTTTGGGTCATGAACCACCGTAAGGTAAGCGGTGGTACTTCCCCTGAGCGCTACACCCGTTTTTAGTTTGGTGTAGAAATGTACCTACAGTTTGATGTTCTGAAGTTGTAACTTGATCTCCAATCTAAGCGGTGAATTATAATGAAAAATTCGTTTTTATATTTCTAAGAAGCCTTTCAGCCTTTAAGAAGGCATTTGACAGAGTTTGGCAGGATGTCCAGTAGACACACCACTGGTCCGCTTAACTGTTATGTTCCATAAGAAAGTAGAGCTTTTAAGTGTCCGAGCTTGAGCCGTGGAATTACGAGTTAATGAGCCGGAACAATCTTATGATTAAAAAGTCAGGCACTATGTGGAGTACAGTTAACCTCGTTTTCCTTTCCTACGAGATATACGCAATTTTTTAATTCGTTAGGCTTCCTGAATGTAAATCCGCCTACACCGCACAACAATTAATTGAATTGGCCACCGTCAGTAGCCCATAAATATAGTCTTAGTCACCCCAGATATTTTATTTTCGTTATTTATTTTCGCGTTATTTTCCCCAGTCTGTACTTCTAGTTGTTAATTTTTGCATGTGGGTATATATCCTCATTATTTCTTTCACATTTACTTGTATTTTATTCATTACACCGTCGTCTGTAGAGGCTGATGCTAGACATGCGAATTTTTCCACAGTTACTACAGGCAACCGGTACTTGATTTCGAAAACACGAGCTTTGTCTGGCTGTTCTCTTGATCCGTAGCTTTATGTGATCTTGGTCGACATTTACAGCTGCTACCTTGATGAGGCCCTCTGGCCCGCCGCACGTTCTTCCCAATTCGCTAGATCGATACCTCCGGTTTTCATATCCCGCCTGCAGACGTCCATTTAGAGTAGATTTGGTCTTCTAGTTGACCTCGAGTCACTGACAAGTTCACCAACTAGTACAGCCTTTGGAATGTGACTTCCATCTATTCGTTTCGCGTGGCCGAGCCAAAGCAGACGTCTGTGAGCCATGAGAGTGAGCCTACTATGAAGTCCTGCTCGTTTCAAGACGGTGTTATTCGAGACGTAATCTTGCCAATTTATGCGCAGTATTCTACAACGATTTCGTAAGTCAAATACGTTGAACGTGCTTTGTTGTGAATACAGCGCCCAGGTTTCGCTGCCGCAGAGGAGGGTCTCAACATGCAAGATTTATAGACTTGCATCTTCGTGTATGCCCTCAGCATCCGGCTTCTCCAGACGCGTTTGGTCAGTCGCTACATCATTGTTGCTGCTTTGCCAATACATTTGCTGATTAGGGAATTTTAGGGAGAGGTTATTGGGAACAGTGGATCCCAGTTACTACATCCAGTGTGTGGCCTTCAATCCAAATTTCCGGCACACTGCTAACCCCTTGGCCAATGACCTTGGTTTTGTTTAAGCTAATGGTCAGGCCAAATTCCTTACAAGCACTGAAAAAACAACTTATTAGTCGCTGCAATTCTTCAGAATCAGCCGTCAGAGCCGCCTCGTCCGCAAAGAGTAAATTCTTCATGAACACGTTCCTGATTTTTGTTTTTTGCTCGAAGTCTTGCCGGGTTGAATAATCCACCGTCACTCCTGGTGTGGAAGAAAACCCCATCGTTTGAATTTCTGAGCAGCAGAGAGAAGAATATTTCAAACAGTGTTGGTGCGAGCACACATCCTTGCTTCAGGCCGTTTTTGATGGAAAATTGCTGGGTGTTGAGCCATCATGGTACACCGTACCTTGCATGTCTTCGTGGAAAGCAACAATTATTTGAAGTAATTTTGGGGAATAGCCAACTATTTCCAGGAGTCTGTACAGTCCCGTTCGACTAACCAAATCAAATGCCTTTGTAAGATCAACGAAGGCAACGTACAATGGTCGGTGTTGTTCACGGCATTTTTTCTTGCAATTGCCTCAGGGAAAATATCATATCGATAGTTGATCTTCCTGCTGGGAATCCACATTGAGTTTCTGGATAGACGCGCTGCGCTAGAATCTGCATTCTTCCGAGTGCGACGTGAGCGAAGACGTTGCCGACGACATTGAGGAGAGATAAATCGCCGTAGTTTGACCAGTCGCTACGATCTCTGTTTTTTGTACAGTACATTATCTTTGAGTCGCGCACCCCTCCTTGGTACATTTCCTTTTTCCCAACACTGGATCAATAGTTGGTACAGTTTCGAGAGTAGGGAATTCCGAATTTCAGTTTTTAAAATCTCAATTGTGATTCCATCTATGGCAGCGGCTTTTGCATTTTTCGAGTTCTGTAGGGCATTTTCTAGTTCTGCAGTGTAGGTGGATCGGCTAGTGTAATAATTTCAGGCAGGTTTATGGCATCTTCTATAGCAGCATCTGATACCGTAGTTGTCTGTGAGTAAAGCTCTTGGTAGTACTCACCACACCTCTACATTTTCTTTTGTCGGTCCGTGATGATGTTGCCGTTTGTTGATTTAAGTGAGGCCGTTGTGATAATCTGCGGGCCGATGATCTGATTAATGCCATCGTGCATACCAAGAACGTCTCCAAAGTCGACGGTAAGCTGAATATTTTGGCATACATTAAGCCAGTAGTCATTCGCAGATCGTCGTGAGATCCTTGGGGCATTCTGTCTGGCTTTTCTGAGACTCTTGATGGTCGAATCAGTCGCGTTGTTTTGTATTCGATGAGAGCAGTACGTTTGACCTCAAGTACAGGCTCCAAATCCGTGACATTAGCTGCATACCAATCCGTGTTTTGCCACTCTTGTTTACAGACCACTTTTTGTACCCTTTGTTGACCTTACAAAGGCATTTAACATGGTCAGTCGAACTGGATTATACAGACTCCGGAAGAAGATCGGCTGCCCTCTAAAACTGTTACTGATGATTATCGCCTTCCACGAAGATATGCCAGGCACGGTGCAATACGATGGGTCAACCTCAAGCGCATTCCCCATGAAGAATGGAGTAAAGCAAGGTTGTGTGCTTGCACCAACACTCTTTGGAATATTCTTCTCTCTGCTGCTCAGACGATGGAATTTTCCTCCACATCAGGAGTGACGGTGGATTATCAACCCAGCAAGACTTCGAGTAAGAACCAAAATCAGGAAACTGTTCATGAGGAAGTTACTCTCTGCGGACGATGTGGCTCTGACGGCTGATTCCGAAGAAGGATTACAGCGACTAATAAGTTGTTTTGTCAATGCTTGTAATGAATTTGCCCTGACCATTAGCTTAAACAAGGGTTAGCAGTGTGCCGGAAATTCAGATTGAATGCCACACAATGGAGGTAGTAAATGAATTCCCTTATCTGGGATCCACTATCTCTAGTAACCTCTCCTTAGATTCCGAAATAAGCAAGCATATTAGCAAAGCAGCAACAATGATGTCGCGGCTCAATACACGCGTCTGGAGAAACCCGATGCTGACTACAAACACGAAGATGAAAGTCTACAGGTCTTGTGTCCTGAGCACCCTACGGCAGTGAAACGTGGTCGCTGTATTCACACCAGCAACGCAGACTCAACGTCTTCCATCTATGAAATCTCCGAAGAATATTACGCATAAATTGGCAAGATCACATTCCAAACAACGCCGTCTTGCAAAGAGCCGGACTGCAGGGTATGTTCGCTCTCCTGGCTCACAGACGTCTGCGTTGGCTCGGCCACGTGAAACGAATGGATGAAAATCGCATTCCGAAGGCTGTGCTGTTTGGCGAACTTGCCAATGGCTCGAGGTCAATTGGAAGACCAAAACTACGTTATGTGGACGTCTGCAAGCGGAATATGAAAACCGGAGGCATCGACCTGGCAAATTGGGAAGATGATGCAGCGGACCGAAATAGCTGGAGGAGCCTCATCAAGGCAGCAGCTGTAAATGTCGACCAAGACCACATGAAGCCACGGATCAAGAGAACAGCCGGACAAAGCTCGTGTTTTCGAAATCAAGCACCGGTTGCCTGCAGTAACCGTGGAAAAATTCGTATGTGTAGCATCAGCCTCTACAGCCACAGACGACGATGCAGTTTATAAAATATAAGTAATAATGAAAAATAGTGAAAATATATACCCACATGCAAAAATCATAAATTTTATGTACAGCCTCAGAAATAAAAGATAATAAAAAACAAAAAAATCTAGAATGACAAAGTCCATAGTCCTCCGAGACTGACAGCGTTTCCAAAATGAGTAATATAATTTCTCTGAAATACTACAATGTATAAACGAATTGGAAGTTCTCGGGAACTCAACAGACCAGTCGCTCTTTAGATTAAACTGCATGATGCACAAAGACCCCTCACTTCATTCTTAAATAAATTGGGCCACGTTCAATGAATCTGTCGTTGTCATTCTTTTTCGTGGGTGTTTCAGTAATAGATTCATTGCTTTTGTTCCAGTCTCGCTTAAAAACCTCACGGCAGCTGGTAAGTAAAAATGCTTGTGACCGTGTCATTGTTAAACAAGTTTACTTCGTTCAATCAGTATATTGCATTTGTATTACCAACATTAAGTCTGCTCCTGTAAGACCTTTGACGAGGTAAAAAATGAATAATATAATGCTAATGTCGTTATATGGCAAACTGAATCAAAGTCATCGTTTTACTTTTATTCAAGCTCTTGTTTTGATTGTTACCTCCCCGCCTCTCCTGTCGATTTTATTCAACCCTGCTGTGCGTTTCCGCATTCATGACGCCGGGCGATGGTGTCTGCGACCACCCTCAAACAATGAAATATCAGATGACCTAGATCGAATGTCCAAACCTAATAATGCAATGACGACTTATCACACTTGAACCTTAGCGTTGCGCACCCACCACATTTAAACACCATGAATTTCGCGATACGGCTACAGTCATCTCATCGCATATATCGGTCGTAAGATTCTCCGCCAGTATTTTTCGGCAAACATTCAGAGGAAGCAGCTGGGCGCATGCGTTTCACTCGTATTGGAGTTCATCAGCAGGGCGTATCAGTCCGATCGAGGATCGAACCTTGCACTTGGTTCGTGCCAGCCGGCGCTCTACCCACTGAGCTATGGCGGCCCGTTGATGGTTGCGGATTTTTTCTATTGGAGTATCTTACTGATGGTAGATCGTAATAAACAATGCCCAGCGTCTCTTCATTGGTCGTGTGAACTGCCAGCTAGCAGTTTTTAGTCAAACATGAAGCATCACTGGCCAGGACTTCTCGTTTCTATTCGATGCCAACTAGCATTGTTTTATCCTAATGAGCGTAGTGGTTCTGTACTAGGGGTGTGTGCGGATTTATATATGTATATAAGTAATTGATGCTAATCGCGGATTGGAAGAGATATAACGATAGCATACCATCTCGACTACTTAGTCGAGAGGGTTCTGTCAAGCAGATCATGACTAATTAAGATAAGGCATGGGTTACGCTAGTTTTTCAGGTCCGCAGTGATGACACTTGTAGATTAATTAAAGGTTACGCAATCAATTTGATGGACATGGACAACAAATGGGTAATAAATCGAAACCCCTCAGGCACAAAGAATAAGAGCGTCCACTTAGCACCCTCTTCAAGCCAGGGATAATTGGACATCAAGTGTAAACTGGTGACACTTGACATTAATGGGATAGAGAGAAGCGGAACACAGACACCTCTGACTACTCGGCAAGAGGGACTAGACCAACGAGACTAATAACAGGTACTCTGTGGCAGACATCCACACACGGCCATTCAAATACACAACTGGAATAGGGCGAGGACCCGACGAAGGCTATTTCTTGACGGATTTCGTACACCTTCATCATTGCTTGACAAAGGTCCAAGAGTGCTGGACCGAAACGTTGCAAACGTAAAAAAAACATAACGCTTACAAGTTTTCATAATGAATGTTACATCGGTTTCGAGCATTTTCAGCTCATACAATTAGGTTAGTTTTGCCGTAGAAATACACCGATAGTACACCGGGGTAGTCAAGAAAATTAGGCATACTCTAAGGACAAACTATTGGTCGTTGTGTTATAATTACGATTAACCGAATTCAAATATCGTCATAGTTTCCAACGAATCAATAGAGACGACGGACATCGATAATTATTGGGATAAAAGCAAAGTAATGCACGGACTAAGATTAAATACTCAACCAGGTCACAGTTTTGATGAAGCTTGTGGTGAATAAGAGGGCTAGAGGTATTGAACGTCAAAGATATATATGTAAGATCCTTTATGTATTGAGTAAAATGCATGCCTAGAAAAAACGGTTGTTCACACAATAATACCAGGTCTTCTTTTTTATTGCTCATGCCTGTCTTACAAAATCGATTTTAGTGACAGACATCATTAGTGGTGCTCAAAAATACAATAAGTTAAAGCTGGATGTGCTTGCGAATTGGGAATTGTGAGTAGGGATTATCCTGATTATAAGTGGATAATTACTTTGATTGAACCTCATACCGTCTGTTCATAAACCACTTTAATTACAATTTTCTATTGAAACACATTTATCGGTATTGATTAACAATGTTCCGTCTCGAAGGAACAATAGTTCATAGAGATGACCCCCCAGTTGAAATGACAACTGTTATAATGGTCAAGAGAGTTTTAGTGAAGTCCAGCAAATATACGCAAGTGTACACGCATCCCTTGTAAGCTCTCTGGGAATTATAAATATGGAATCACATTGGCTTCTTACTCAACGAAGCTCATACAAAAGACGGATATCAAAATGCTTCTTATTGATTTGCAGGTTTCAAACATCGTATACTGCAATGAGACCGCTGTCAATGAAAATTGCAATTTGATGACCCGAGCCCTTCGAAAGAAGTTAGGAGCTTGCTCGCGCACCGTGAAGAAATGCCCAAAGCATTTATCTACCCTACATTTGAGTAGTAAGACCAAAAAGTGTTTAAGACTTCGGAACACCGCGTGGACAGCTCATAAGCAATTGATGACCGAAGAGACTTGGGAGCGTTTCAGGACACTCCGTAATCAAACAACGCGTCTACTAATTCATAATTCATAATTCATAATTCATAATTTAATGGTATAAAAAGTGAATAACTTTACAAGAACCATTGGGTGCGTGTATACAAGATAATCAGTATCGAGCAATAAAATAATAGCATGCATGCGATGTTCACAATAAGTCTATTATGCATCAATATGTAGGTTCGATATTTGGTGTATTTTTCATGTACGTATGTAAGTGCTGTTTGAATGCATGTTCATTTGGAGCACAAACAATACATTCCGGTAGATTGTTCCACACAAAACAAACACGAACGGATAAGGTTAAACATTAAAGTGGCTTGTTAGATCGCATGAAGCGGAATCCGAAGCTTTTATACCAATTAGTTAACAACGCATCCAAGGTCAAGCCTGGGATTTCTGCCATACGTACTGTTAACGGTGTTACTACTACCGCGGAGGAAACTGCAAATGTGCTAGCTGATTTTTACTCCTTGGTCTTCACTACCAGTGAGCCTACTCTATTGAGTGTCCAAGTAGATCATAAAGATCTCTGAGTGCTCGATTTTTTGTTAGTCCATGAAAGAGATACACTTCAGAAACTAAACAGACCGAATATGAGGAAATCTCCCGGAATAGTTTAATTATATTTATTCATCTTGCGGTCGTGCGCATTGCTTCTTGCACAGCCGCTAACGGAGTTGTTCAACCATTCGTTAAGTATCGGTATCGTTCCTAGTGCATGAAAGTGTGGAATCGTATCACCAATTTACAAAGAGGTGACCGCGCTGAAGTTGCTAATTACAGACCAGTGACATTGCTGCCCACAATATCAAAACTCCTCGAAAGCTTTGTAGCGGATGCTATTTCAAGACACTTAGAACGAAACAAATTGCTGACAGACATGCACCACGGATTCCGACGGAAATATTCATGCGTCACGAATCTTATGGTAACGATAGACGATTGGACCAAAACTGTGAACGATGGCAGTACAGTTAACGCCTGTTACTTGGACATGTCAAAAGCATTCGATCGTGTCAATCACAGCCTCCTACTTCATAAACTCGAGAGCATTGGTATTGGTAGGAGCTTGCTTAACTGGATTTCTAGCTACCTACATGAACGGTACACAAGAGTGCGAGTGGATGGAGCCCTCTCGAAGCAAATATCAGTTTCAAGTGGGGTACCACAAGGATCAGTGTTGGGTCCAATATTATTCCTCGTCTATGTGAATGATTTACCATCTCTCCTTCGTTGTAAAATCACAATGTTCGCAGGTGATATCAAGGCATGGGTAAAAATCCGAAATGCCGATGATTGTCTACTGCTTCAAAAAGATCTCGACCAACTACAACAATGGTCCTTGAGAAACCAGTTACCCTTCAACTTCGAGAAGTGTAGGATGCTGAATATTTGAAAAACATTAAACTTCAAATACGTTTTCGGTGCGCACCAACTGCAATTTGTAACAGCGGAAAAGGATCTTAATGTATGGGTAAGCAATAACATGAAATCATCTCGTCATTGTGAAATAGTCTACAAACGCACATCGCAAATGTTAGCAATGCTCAGGCGAATTTTCTCGAAGTTTACCTTCCCCAGGATAAAGAATGCATGTGTGAAACCGTCGATGAATTACGCTATCCAGGTTTGGTCTCCTTGGTTGAAAAAGGATGTCGAGCTTCTTGACTAAATCAATCATTGAACTACCAAGATGGTACGAGAACTGAGACATCTACCTTACGAAGTACGAATGGAGGCAGCGGATATATTGGATTTCAACCATCATAGGATACTTTCAGACGTCGTTCTCACTTACCGTATTCTAGCTGATCCTCAACATCCACTCGCATCATTGTTCTCACACAGAGAAGCACAAACTACAAGGTGTCACTCTAGATCCCTCGTTGTACCTCATACACGATTGAACTACCGGCGGCACTTTTTCTCCGTTGGTGTTTGTTTTGTGTGGAACAATCTACCGGAATATATTGCTTGTGGTTCAAATGAGCATGCATTTAAACACCACTTAAAGGCACACATAAAAAGTACACCGAGCCTTGAACATACCTATTGATGCATATTAGATTATATTGAGAACCTCGCATATATGCTGCTACTTTATTACTCGATTCTGACTATCTTGTATACGCGCACCTATGGTTCTTGTAAAGTTATTCGCTTTTATACCATTAAATTATGAATGATGAATAAATCTTTCCTCATTTGATAAAAAGTAGGCTTAGTGTATTAAAGCTTCCGAAAAAGATGATAACCGATTTCTTACAGGCATCCGTTTGATCAAGTTGCTCAATACTATTAAGCAGCATGTTAAAACGCTTTGAAAGTCGTCCTTTGAATAATTTTTCCCATGTGTTTTGATGCTGGTAAGACCGATTCTGAACAAATCGA
>JALGAQ010000009.1:1823735-1870047 GCA_028829895.1 Sinotaia quadrata | reverse complement strand
ACTTAGCGAAAAAAGGAATTTTCAGTATGAATTACCCTATTTTTATTAAGTTGTATAGGTGAAGTTAGGAACAATGTTCTTGATAAATACAGGTTTCTTGTCGTTCTTCTGAATCTGTTTTAGGCAACTTTTATACTAGAGAGCACTATCATTTTTATACCAAGGCGGTGATGTTCAACAAAGAACATCCGCAGTTTGCATTTTAAAGAAAATTTGCGATGACATTTTTAGCCCCTTACAAATCTTTAGGAATTAAATGAAATTGATCATTTGTCTGTTTCCATCAAGTCAGAATAATCTTGTAATATATGTAATTGGCTCCATTCCAAAATCTTAATAATATTTCAATATGTACATTCAGAAAATCTGTAAAATGAAGGGTAGATATACATAGTGAAAATGTTGAAGATAGCACATATTGTGCCTTACTTTGAAGTATCTATCTCAATGGGACTGATTATTGTTGTCTTTTGAAACTTTTCTGTTTTCAATAAGAGCCTTCTTACTTTATAGTGTGATATCGCGCGTAAATTAATGTCCAGTTCGCTCAGCCAAAGCATACTTCAAGTGGGGAACAGTACGAAAGAAAACAAGTTGGATATAGACAATGATAGTACGATTTAAGGATTCTCATTGAACACACCATCTTTTCGCATATAATGCGCTTATTTACGAATTATGCAATCAGTAAAGTATACCTTGTGGACAAATGAATGAAGCGGAAAGTCAGTCATGAAGGAATTTGATAATCCATATGAGGGTAATGGTCAAATGGAGCAGGTATACAACAACACTTCATACCAGAGCTGAAACTGAAATTATTTAGACAATTAAAAATGTTTTCAATCGTTGTATCAATAACGACAAAGGCGAAGTAGTTTCAACGCATTTCACTTTGAATGCTGGAGCATTGACAAAAATATTACGGAATGGAATGAGGCAGACAAGATAAAGTGATTGTTAAATAAACGAAATAACACTCAAGTCAAGAATGCATGAACACTGACAAGATAAGCGATAAAAACCGACTTGAGGGAAAAAACTATAGGGCAATCATTCTCAGTAGATTACGTCTATTCAATGTCCAATTACACTGAGGCGCAGTGAATAAACGTTGATTCTTTAAAGTGTGGTACACAAATGTACGACACCGGTATAGTGCCTTCAGGTAAATTTCGGAACTTAATGATGATTGGAATATTGTAATGCTACCTTTACATTTTTCGCTGAGCCTGGATATTCTTACGATGATTCGCTTCTTTTCAAGTTGCGGAACATGCGCAATATATATATATATATATATATATATATATATATATATAGAGAGAGAGAGAGAGAGAGAGACTGAGGTCAACGTATCATCCAGGTTAAACGTATCACAATGATCTCCCCTGGAAAATACAAAATAGGACTGCTTAGGCTATGACAATTTATACATTACCGTGAGAATGACAATGATACAAACAAATAACAATGAAAAGGGTGCATACTTACCACACAATATTTGTTGATTGGCAATATGTTCCGGATCATGCAAGCAATGTTCTGTACTGGCTGTTATTAAATGGTGGTAATTTGAAGCAGGCTTCAGCTCTAGACGGGATTGAATCACTGATTCAGGGCAGTCACCGGTACAAGTCTCTAATTTCATATGGAAAGGCCAAAGTAACCGTCCAGCCTTGAGTAAACTACCCGTGTAATTGATGCTAGACGGAAGACCTATAAGAACCGGAACATATAACAATATTCAGTGGTTTTTAAAAGATATATTACGCGAGACTTAAAGGGATTCAGATAATGAAAATGAATCAGATTGTTACAGATGAAATCTAGTGGACATTTCTCGGAAAGGGACACATAAAGGCATTACAGAAATGCACCAATGGAGATATATTTTGCTATTGTTTGTATTGATAATAGAATAAATTGCAATGAGAACCTCAAAAATAAAAAAGAAACGAAAAACATTTGAAGAAAAGCTTTTTTACCCCTTTGATTCTACATTTTGACTTATTTTAACCATTTTCGTGTTTTCTACCCTTGGACATCATTCGGTCGGTGTATTTTTTGTTTTGCAGGTGGATATATATTATATTATTACACATACTTGTAGATGCAAGCAATGTGCCCAACAACAGAGAAAAATATATTACCTAATGTGTTCAACGTGGAGGATGGATAAGGGAACCACTGACTTCGATATTGAGCCATCTCTGCTAGATGTTCCAACCAAATGCATCCAGAATCTCGAAGGCCCCAGTCCGGAAACCGAGAGGAACCCACATAACTTAGAATATATGTCAAACTTTTAATTTCACGACGCCATTTCATGGTTGACCGCTGCGTGCTTTCCTCCAAGAAGAATCTGTTTGTGAAAACAGTTCGCGTCTCGGTAATCGGTAAGCAAGCATGCGTAAGATATGAGCGAGTCATCGAAGCTGGTGCAGTGAGATAATACCCTTCAGTGCATGGGCCTTAGTGACCCTAAATTCACGCTGTCTGACAATCAAATTTCTACAAGCAATGAGTTTTTCACTGATCACGTAAATGACCACAATGCTTCTCTTTTGAAACCAACTATAACATGAATATTCTTCTGTCCTCCTATACCATTTGAAGGGCCACATTCAACGGGCATACTCTGAAACAAGATGGACTGCAAGCTACTCTCCACCAGATATTACCTAGCCATAATAAAGATGTATGCTATCTAATACATATGTACAAGACTCCACTCCGTTCACTTGTACCCAGCTTCACGGCGGTCTGACTTTACGGCCAAATAACAGCTGCAGTTGCAGGTCTAGCAGCTGTTGATGTCGCACTCTATCGGTAGCCTGAAGCAGAAGTGATGGAAAGGCTCGCAGTAAACAACCATTTCTGAATATTTAGGCTTAGATATTCATAAAAGTGGATAAAATCGACTTATGGACATGTCCTTGTTCGTTCCTTTGTGTATGCACTCATTCACTAAATCTGAGCCAGTCAAGGATGACTTCTATCTTCAACTACTCACGCTACTAAGTAGAGCTCAAAACAGTGACGTAATTGCATTAGCTAGAGATAAGAATCCTTCTGTAGGTCATCTGATTTCTTTCGAAACACATTTCAGAGGGCGCATAATCTTGATTCTTGGAGGAAAAATAAAGGTGAATGCTCAATCCAACTATGTGCTGAGTACCATCTTTAGCTATCAAGTTCACTACAAGAGTTTCGTTGGCTTGGAAGTATCTTACGTATACCAAATCCATGAGTACCCAAGCGCATCCTATTTGATTAACATGATTTAACTCGGAAGAAATTAAGCATGTTGTAATCATTAATTAATTACAATTAATTAATTAATTAATTACAATTGATCAATCAAATTGTAATCACAGTAACGGGCTTCTCACTTTGGCCGGTGTAAACCGACCAGTGTATCCAAAAATCAGTTCCCATACAAAAATAAGCCCCTCTTCAATTTTCACTCTGCTAATGGTCGCACTGCCAGCCAGCTTGACCATATCCTAAGACGATCACGAGAGCAGTTCACTTGTCTAGTTGTCTTAGACAATAAACCGATCGCTCTGTTTGGGAAAACCAAAATAGATATTGGATAAATGTAGCTGTCAGTATGCAAACTACATCAGTTGCCGTCGGCATTTGAGCCCTCTTCTCACTCCTCCGCACAACTGTGGATTCAAGGCAACAGCAGAATCAGCTTCTCAGCGACGTACTGGGGGCAGTCAATTACCGATAATGATGGCCAAAGGAATAAATGCTAAAAAGTCTATCACCGATGCTGCCAAATAGATCAGAGATTAATATCACATTCAAACAAATAAAAAGATGAAATCTCCAGAAGACGGGATTCCAGCTGTAATATAAAATTCTTACGTAAACCTCTCACTCGTCCCAATGTAGTACCTATTGCCCATTATTTGGACACCGAAGTAGCACAGTTCAATCATATTCATATAGTACTGACTAGAATGTGCTTGAATACTGCTGCACGGAGAACGTGGCGCTGTGCAGGACAGTTGAAAAGCTGTTTGAACACAATAAAAAAGGTAGTTCGACCGCATCGGACTACATATGAATGATTGCAATCGTCACTGTATAACCAACTGAGTGATCATCTATTCGGAGTTATTTATAGACTGTAAAGCATGGACAGCAACAGTGCGAGACATCCTTGAAGCCCAAGTGCTAATCGGAATAAAAGTAAAGTAAGTAAAGCACGTGGTGGTGTCTACGTGGAATAAGAGAAATAACGACTGGGTTTTGCAGAATGCCGGGGTGAAGCAATGGATAACGTACTTGGCTCTGTTGGAGTTGCCTACATTCTCTAGTAAGTCCAATTATTAGAGTTATCATGGAACTCTAATATGTCCAAGAGATAGTTGCTGACACTTTGTACAGCAACCTTTCTTCACCGATATGAGTGTCATTCATGTATGATGTAACACATTGACGTGAACTTTAATTGTCATTGCACCCAATGTATAAAATAACATGCACTTTTAACTTTAATGGCTGGTGTGTAGACTCCTGTCTGACCAGCGCCAACTTGTCTATACACATCTATTTTTCACGCATCGACTTCTGATTTGATCGTAGTCAGGTCGGGTTTGATTCAGTTTAATTGTGGTGGATATCTCAACCTCGTAACCGTTAGATCCACTACAGCTCTCTCCATCTACAGCAAGTTTTGAATCCCACATCGGCGACTACTTCGGCTTGGGCAACCGGGTAGTATAACATCCATAACATCATAAGCTTGGCGATCATATTGTTTTCCCCGCCTAGGATCTCGAGATTCTGAGTGCACATTTTTAGAGACTTACTGCTGAGGTTTTTGCTCTTGTTGTGGTTCCCTTATCAGTGCCACCATTATTAAGGCATCAGTACATGAGTTGTTACCCAAATGTTTTTTGTTGTTGGGAGAATCACGTATTTTTACGAGTTCGTGATATATACAAATATATACACCAAACCCGTTCACCGATTCGAGTTGTATAAATGCATCGCCTTAAATCCAACTCGTGACAAATGTAACAAATTAACTAATAAAAATTATTTAATGGTTGTACAGCGCTAAGATTTACTTGAAGGAGAATGCTGTTTCGTCGCTAAATCAGATCAGGAGTTTTTCCATCATCTCGAACCTTTGCTCGAAAGATCTAACCAATTAGGGAGCATATTGTTTAAGGTGAATTAAACCTTGATTTTGATCTTCAACACTGGGCTGATAATATATCTTTTCAAAATGAAGGAGGCGACCGTTTGGGAGTAAGGCATTAAACAAACTTTTGATGTTCGCCCTTCTGTCCAGCGCGAAATACATCGGCTGCTCGTGAGCGATTTTGATAACTCCATATCATAAAGAGTATTACAACCAAATTAGTGAACTGCTCAACTCTATAGAAATGCGGATGTCCGGCTGTTCAAAACATTGAACTTTTTGAGCTATATGAAAAGTGGACAACAAAATAGTCAAAATAGACATGTTGTGCATTCATAAAGCATCTCATAAATATAGAAGAGCTGATGAAATAAAGAAGACAACGTGGTGACGTGAGCAACCGGTTCTACTAGCACCAAATTAAAATACTTCCTAGTATCTTCAGGTGCAATTCGGTGAACTACACTCATATGACATGAAGTCTTTTACAAAAGTTAACAGCACCTCACATGAATAATGCAAAGTTTTGTTTTCAGAATCAGCTTGGTATGCAAAGTTCGTGCTTTTTCAGTAGAAAATTCGCACTGCAGCTGATGCATTACACCAGATTCCTTCAAAATATGGGACCCGTATTTTACAATGATCCTTCTGGATAGGTCAGATTCGCTTGAAAAATGGAACTTTGTTTTTCCATTACATAGTTCGACAATGCGTTCCTCATATTTACAGAATCCTATGAAAGAATTAGGCTCACCTTTCCAACCTGGTTGACAATTACGTGGAATAATTTCGACTTCGACATCTGCGCTGGCACGTCGGGGCGTTGGCCGATGACAATCTTCTGCAATGACTTGAAACACATAAGGTCGTCCAGATTGAAGCGCACTTTTCACGCGCAGCACGCCTGCCAATAATAGGAGAATTAGTATATTTTTATTAAAACTGAAAGTTCGGTTTCCATATAAACATTCTATTTGTGGCATACACATGAAGTTATGCAGAGAAATGTTCCGTTTGGCATTGCTGGTATTATTTTTGTGAACTATAAGAAAAAATTAACTGGCACATTTCGTTCTTGTCCGCTGCATTAAAATCACAATCATGGAAGACAAACACACTATCAGCTGCAACAGATAGGAACACTGATGATCTTTGTGACGCATGTTCAATTATCGATTATCTCTTGGTCTCCTTCATTAGGAAAGAGGCATAATATGTTGAAAAACAAATTGCAAGCGGATTTTTCTCAGTTCTAGAAGCACTTTCAACTGCAAGGTGATAGAAATCCTACTGGGGCTCTATGTGGCACAGAAAGACGTATACACATGAACCTTCATGTGAAGGACATCATTTTCATTGCAGAAGTTTGCAGTCATATTTTTAGACATTTTCTGTTCAGCCATAAAGGATAGCCTCTCATAAAAAACTTGTACCTATTCAAAGTCTCGCAAATACGTTGCCGTCTTGTAAGCACTGATCTCACGAACTACCGCTAAGGTACGTGCGTATGGCACACCATCGAAACCATTCTCAGTTTCGTCTGGGGTGCGTCAGGGTTGCCCAATCTCACCAGTCCTTTTCAACTTTGTCATTGACGACGTTCTCAATTCAGCTCTTGCAAATGATATACATGCTGGTATTGATTTGCTAATGGGTAATAAAATAACCCACTTAGATTATGCCGACGACATTGTTTTATTGGAGATGACCCAGCGCGCATCCAGAATGCTCTGGATCACCTAGCCACCGAAGCAAAGATATTTGCAATGCACTTCGCTCCACCAAAATGCAAAGTGCTGTTGCAAGACTTACAGGGTACCATACCTACACTCACCTTGTCAGGTAACAGTTTAGAAATAGTCCACAGTTGTACTTACCTTGATAGTGTGATCAATGCAGGAGGATGAATCGAAAAGGAGATCCTAACTCGCATAAGGCCAGATTAGCGTTTGCTAATCTTAATCACCTTTGGCGTCTACATGATATCAGCCTATCACTCAGAGTGCGTGTATATAACGCTACTGTGCAGGCCGTACTTACGTACGGTTGTGAAGCATGGTCTCTTCGAGTTGAGAATGTGCATCGCCTGTCTGTCTTCGACCATCATAGTTTGCGCAGTATTTTTCACGTAGGGTGAGACAATCGCGATGGAATTTGATTGTCAGTCAGCCCTTGTTTGGAGTCAATTAGGCCAATGCACTGAAGAACATTATCTCACTGCACCAGCTTTGCTGACTTGGTCATCTCTTACGCATGCCTGCTTACGGATTATCGAGACGCGAACTCTTTGCACAACCAGATTCTTCTTGGACGAAAGCACGTGACGGTCAACCCATGAAATGGCGTCGCGAAATGAAAAGCTTGACATCTGTTCTAGGTTATGTAGGTTCGTCTCGGCTTCCGGACTGGAGACCCCGAGATTTTGAATACACTTGGCTGGAAAATCTAGCAGAGATGGCTCAAAATTGAAGTCAGTGGCGTTCTTCTTATGGTTCTCTTATCCACCCTCCACGTTAAACACATTAGTTTGTATAATTTTCTCTGTTGTTATTGGGCACATTGCTTATATCTTCAAGTTTGTGTAATATGTATATATTAATAGTCTGTGATGTGCAGCCAATATTTGACAGACGTTTGTTTTTGTTCTCACAAGTAGGTGTAGCACAAATGTGTCAATATGGGGCCTGGATCGAGTTTGGATGCATATAGTTTTAATTAATGTAAGAAATATTGCTCCAAACATTGCACACAAAGCTAAAGACAGAGAATCTTTGAGAAATGTGTTTACCCAAAAATTTTATTCCCCCTATGATTGCTCAGGTCAAGGGAATAGAAGAAGCTCCAGAGGTTTCACTACGAAATATATGTGTATTCTTCTCTTTCATAGAGAACCAAAACCAGTCAGGAACATATGCAACTAGGTCATATGAAAATTTACTGAACGAAGTTATAAACATTTAAAAGTTAAACAACTGAGACTGCTTGTGACATTATCTGATTACATAAAAACACAGTTTGTATTTCCCATCAAACCCTTTAATGAAATATTGGCATTGTTAATGATGAAATATCACTACGACCGTGCGGTAGTTTATTCGAGCCGTATAGCATAATGGATGCTAATGGTGAAATATTTATTTCGGGTTATGAAAAACATCAAAAATGATCGATCTCAATCATGGCTGCTGAATTACTAGTCGTCACGCTGTTTGATCAAGCAGTAAGCATAAAACCGCAAAACATAAAAGCGAAGAAAGAATGTACACAACATACAACGTTTTATTAGTAACTGAATCAGTTGAAGTTGAACACAAAGCTTAATTTGTGCTTGTACAACTCAGGGTGTTTAATGGCGTAATCAATGCTGAAGAATAGTACTTACGTTTAGGGAACCATTAAAGTGGCTCCACTATTTATATCATAAAAGATGTTTCGTTATCATAAAGAAAGCCACTACTGAAGTACAAAACCGTTTATTTCAATGGGCTTCATTAGAGTAACGTCGATAGAATGCAGCACGACCAAACCCATAGTTCAATGTGGACACCAACGCGATAAGACATTTCTATTTAAAATATTCAGGGAGCCTGAGAGGGGAAAATCTCAGGCTTCTAAAGGCTGTTGCAATCTGTCTAAAATTGTCCTGAAAATAGATTGATTACAACAATTTTTTATCTTGTTCCCTTTTATTTATTCATGATTTTACTTGTTTATTCTCTTGCTTTTTAAGCTTTACCGTCTCACGTTATTGCACGTTATTGCTTACCACTGACACTATTCCAACTGCTCGACTTCCTTTTTAACTGGTGATGAAACGTTATCGTTTCATTAAGTAAACCTTCGTGCCATATCACTGAATTATTTTTTCTAACGGATTGGAAATTTAAAGATGCCCATTTAAATAAACGTTTGTTGATTCAGCTCGTTGAAAAATTTCGGTGAGAGTGAAAACTTATTTATAGTTTCGACGTGGCAACGCAGGAAGGAGGAAGAAAAAGACTCATCATTGGTGAAGATCCAGTTGGATCTATTAACAAGATTTTAAAGGTAGCACACAAAGCGGGCACGTTGATCGAAAAAGTATATGACAAAAAATTTAGCTTTGCACAAGTTAAAGTTTAATTAAAATTTAAATACTTCTCATATTCGCTCTTGTAAACCCGTTCGATTTAGCAAAAAGTTATAAGTCTATAGAAAATAGTGCGGTATTTCCAAATCATCGGTTCGTAGCTCCATTTGGTCTATGTAAATACAGCACATAATCGATCTCGCTTTTCTCTTGCTTCATATGAAGACAAGAGATCGCCTTCTCGTATAGGGAAACTGTTTATGGTGGCGGATACCGATTAGTTTCCACATGACATCAAATCAGGTCTAGGAGAACAGCCCCTTAGGATAAATCACGAAGTGTCTCATTTGAATATGCGTGGATGTTGGACACCATTCATGAGCATCCACCATAAGGCTTTGTTTTGTGGTTTACCAGACGAGTTGTTCATCACAGACAAGCAGCTTGACTCACTTCATTCCGAAGGTTCACTGTTCCTTGGCAAGCAAGGCTCACAACAAGCAGATCAATACCATCATGTGAATTTTTGTCGTGCGCAGCGACCGAGGTGTGAGGAAACCTACTTGATCTAGTAAGTTGGTATTGGTTTAACATTGGCGACTGGTAACAGAGTCTGATATTACAAAGTCGACTCAGAAATGTGATCATACCATGGTTGTAGTTTGAATTTGTGAAGAAACTTTTTCATCAAGGAAAATAAACTAGATAAACGAGATAAGTAGGAAATCATGATGTATGTAGAGAAAAATAATTTTTTAAATATCTTGGGTAGTCTATGGTCAAAATAACTGGATTACAAACCCAGCTCTGGATCCGAAACGGGAATATACGTCTATAGTCAATAAGTGAAACGCAGTCACCTGTGAGTGTTTGGTATGCTGCAACATTGGCAACTGTATCATTCACTGTTTGTGGCTTTGAGGTACGAGACTTGACTAACATGCCAAAGTGTGAGAAGACAAGTTCGATACGGAAGAGCACGCGTTCACAACACAACATAACTGAATGAACCCAGTCAAATCTTCTTTCAAAAATCCACTTCGTAAACTTGCAAAAGAGAAGTGCTAGTTCGGATTCAATTAGGCTGTGATGCATTACACAATATTGATGTATAATGGACTCAATTTGCGTAGGTGTCAGCGATGAGCTTTGTCCCGAGACGCATTATCAATTATGATTCAATCTTAGTCATATTTTAAGAGCGGAAGCTACAATGGTCTGGCCATACAACTAGCTATGATAACCTATCAAATTTAGCAGTCAAGGAAGAATGGAAAGGGGTCGAAGTTGATGAAGACAAAGGCAAATATGGATTAACTACGAATTTGATTGGAAAAATGTGAACATGTTCAAGTTGCTGCGAGCTAACAACAAAAAAGATGATTAGAAATGGATCATTTTCAATGGTCGGTGGTTCGAATTGATGTCAGTGCAGAAGTGAAACCGAACGTCTGGCTCAGTTACGCTTTGCTGTGAGATCATGACGATCAAGTTTCACATACTTTTCACAGCCATTATCTCATAAAAACTGAGATATTTTATTACCATCACACTCAAGGTCACCGTAATATAAGTGTTGCTTACTGATTTATTCCTTACACTTACTACATATTCGATGGAAACATTCTGGAGCGAGACAAATACTCACAGTGGTTTTGCATGTCGTATGTTTATACAGCACTTGACCAACTTACTCCATGAGCCAAATCATCAAAACACTTCATACATACAAATGAATCGATGTATGGTGAAACAATCACAATTCACCCTTGCAAGCTGAAACAAAAAGCAAGTTATTTCGCTCATTTTGGTCCACGTCATCTTTGTCATCTAAAAGCAAAGGTGTTGGTGTGGTAGAAGAAAAAATGACTGAACGTTTGAAGCACGATTGTTAAAGTAATGCTGTGGTACAATCTGTGTGAAATCCATCAGTTCCTTGGAAAATTTCGATCTTGGTGGTCCATATGAGAACGGGTGTAATCGCAAATCAGTAAAATACTTTGGCGATTTCAGAGCAATAACAAGATAGCGTACAGAATTTGTATCGACCTGGCAGCAGTCAGTGTCATAAACGAGAGTAGATCCATACACTACTCAGATCCTGCATTGGTAGCATAGTCATAGTCATCAGGTTATCGCAGTTTAAAAACAATTGCAAGTTACCGAACAAAAATGTTACAGAATTCAATGAAAGAAGAAAATTTCAGATACATGAACACGAAATTAGTTCACCAAATTTGTTTAAGCCGTTTCTTTAGAAAACAAAAGTAATTTGCAACAGCTGGAATTTAACCTGAGTTTCATCGCTGATCCAACTACCTGGAGTAAAAAATAAGAGTGTGCTTAATTACAGCTGCATTCCACACAGCACAGTGGTAAATAGGCAGAAACAGTTCTTAATCAGATTAAATTGAAGTTGGGATTAAAAATCCACCATTAAATAAAACTTCGCGTTCTACTGAGTAAATGTTGCAATTTCAGTTCCATGCCTTTCTGAAAAAATAAAATGCAGCTATAGTGTATGCTTGCTGTACCAATAATTAATTTCAATTATAACGTGCTGCTGAACCTATTACCTTGTCCACACAAGTAACGGGATAATTGGACGGAGGTGGTAGCTCAACCATCAACCTAAAAACTGGATATATGAGTGGCAAGCCGTGACGAATTTCTGAATCAAACAATCTGCAACTACCGAAGTTCCATGGTTACCGACGATCCGTGCGCCAAACAAATCATTATCACAACTCGTATATGCGGACCCAAGAAAACAAGACACCCTTCAAGTTCGGGGCTGAATGACAAGACGAAATGGCACCAAAAGTGAATTTTGATGTTTCTATAACAAACGAGTTGTTCAATTTGTTGGCTTCCATCAGTCTCCAGATACTTAAGTGTTTGTCACCCCCATTATTTTTCCTTCATTTTATTTTCCTTTATGTGTATACTCATTTCGTCCAACTAAATCATTGCTACCGGACTGACGAAGCTGTATTGAAGTTGTATTTAACTTACCAAATTCATGGGAAATCTGTTCGTGGAGTATATGCTCGTTCGTGAACATTGTGAATTTTTCGGAGCTAGGTCTGTCACCAGATTGGTGAACATGTTTTGTTTAATTGTATGAAAGGACAAAGCGACCGAACTAATTTTCATTAAAAAATATTGGGTGGCAATATTTGACAAGATATATGGCTTCTAGTTCAACTAGAGAGAACACACATCACAGTGAGTCAGTAAACTGTAGGATACTATATGTCTGTTACTGGTTGAACTCGGTGGTTCGCTAATTATGCTTTTGTCCAGGATGGTTCGTTTGAAGTTAATGGAATGTCGCGCCTCTCTTAGCTTCACCAATATTATGCAAACATCTCAAGGTGAAACTTGGTCATCAGTTTGACTGAAGTAACTGAAGTGTGAGTCGATGAACGAACCTCCGGGATTCGAGGCTGAGTTTCACACCTTAAGACCAAAGTCAGTTTAAAGATGTGGAGTCTGAAAATTATTGCGTGAGAAGTATATGCGAGCATATAATGTCGAGATTCCAAAGATCGAGATAAATATGGTGAAACGTAACAGGAGCTGTCCATATTGTTTATAGAATGTTTCTATAAATATGCTGTTTCAAGCTTTACTTGCCTTGACCGAACCATAATGTTTCAAGAAACTGAACACTGAACATTTGACCGAGAGATCTAGCCCCAAAGGCAGAAGATTGTTTTATGGATACAATGCTTAATTGATTGCAGATTTCGACTGAAGGCAAATAACCCGTTTCGTTCAAGTAAACCAGAAATAACGATTGGGATGTAGTTTGGTATGGGGGGTAATATTAATTCATTTCAGAATGCTCACCGTTCTTTCGCACAATGCAATTTGCTTACCTACTTATATTTGGCTACGAGCACAAGCTTAAAAACATAGAACGTGCTTTTTGAAAAGATTCTGAATATCTTACAAAATTGTGACACATATCATACCGTGTTGATCAATTTTGAAGGGGATATCTTTGGGACTGATGAGGTAATTGCAAATAGCCGATGAATCCTTCTCCTCCTCCACGTTCTGCTCCTTAATCGCTTGGACCTGGCCAACAATCGTGTCCTTGTTGCTTAATTGACTGACGGTAAATCCATAACTCGGCTTATCGAACACTGGACCATGGCGGTTGACAATATGAACGGTGACCGATACACTGATAAGAATAAAAATGGGGGATGGACATAAAAAGAGATTATTTTCGAACGGTCTACTTTCTCTTGTTTTTGACTAGGAACAAGAAAAGAAAGTGTTTCATACATTTTTGACAAGTATCATTATGATTTTGCCCCACATCCGATAGTCTGACTGACTCAGCTGTTGTAACTGAACACAAATATGCCAATTATTTTGATTTACGGATCAAGTCGAGCAACAATCAAGCATCAATCGTGATTGGTTGTGCATTTTTGGCAATTCATCCCGGACAGTCTGACACGAAAGTTAGCAGCTTGGACGGATGCGTCGTCAAGTTGAGATGGCTTAATTATAACAGGGCGTGAACTTTTAGGATTCAGTGATTTCTGGGTGGATAAAAAGCTAAGTAATAACCAACATTCTAGTACATAAATTTGATGAATCAGTGGTGTGAAATCATATCTGAGAAAGTAGAAAGCCTCCTACGGTTTTCCACATATGCAAAAAGTGATTATCTTTCTTTTGAACCGATAAAATTGCACGGATGTTCATGCAATTTTACAAAGTTATAGGACATACTATATATACGTGATCGAGACTGCAAATAAGGCTGATGCCACAGAAATATACTGTTTGATTATGAATAGTAACCTGAGTAGCTGTTCAAGAATCCAAACAAACTTGTAGAAACTAGCAATGTACCAAGCACCAAAACAAAAAAGTACAGACTGTCTGGGCGGTCTGGGGAGGAGGGATAATGGAATCCTAAGAAGAACACCAATCACTTCAATTTTGACCCATCTCTGCTAGAGTTTCTAACCAAGCACACTCAGAATATCAAGGACCCCGGCCCGGAAGCCGAGGCGAGCCCACACAACGTAGAACAGCTGTCAAACTTTTCGTTTCGCAACGCCATATCATGGATTGACCACCACACCTTTTCCTCTAAGTAGAGTCTGTTTGGTCAAACAGTGCACGTTTAGACCTACGTAATTATTATACTTTCAAATATGTACGCAAAGAAAAACATCCATGGAGCACAATCATGAACAGAATCTCCTCTCCTCCCCCCCTTCCTACCAAAATGCGTTCTGTTGTCGAATTTGAAACTGTCCACTCTGCTAATGTTACAAACATAAGTCGGTATTGGATTTCGGGTAAAAGAGAAGCTTCTACACCCTCCAACCTATTCTCCCGCCCACATGTGCCATTTAAGCTGGCTTCGCTTACTGTGGACTTTAATCTTTATACCGTTTCCAGCGCCGTTTCCTTAACTTAAATCCTCTGATTTGCCTGTGTTTACAACCGAAATCCATCATTCTTATAATCCGCGATCATCCAAATGACAAAATACTTATCTGTGGATTATAAGAACAACCAACTGAAAGATATTTGACATTGGTGCTATATCATTAAAAGATACTCAGTGGAAATATTTTACTGCTGTCGGTTGTTTTGCCGCAAGATACATTATTTTCAGATGGTTTAAAAGTTGCAAAGTGGAGGACTGTCTGAGGAATCAGAAACATCCTCCCAAACCATACGGTGAATGTCTATAAATAATTGTGGGTAAATCAATACGCATCTTAACAGATTACCTGAATAGGTTTTCTTATTTCACAAACAAGCAACATTCATAAAAACAACACCCATAAATGCAACAAATAATGTGTTCAAACTGGGAAGGATAAAAGAACTACAACACAAACGCCACTGACTTCGATCTTGAGCCATATCTGCTACACTTTCTAGCCAAGCGCACTCAGAATCTTGTAGGTCACAGCCAAGTAGAAGAGACGACCCTACAAAACCGAAGACAGCTGTCGTATTTTTCATTTCGTAGCGCCACCCCTTAGACTGACCACCATCTATATTCGTCCAAGTTTAGTCTCGTTGGTCAAATAAAGTACGCCGAAGCAATTCAGCATGCTTAAGATATGTCCGAGAGATCGAAGCTATTCAGCGCATGCAACTTATTGCTCCCGAAGGCACGCTGTCCGACAATGAAATTACTTATGCAATGGTCCCAACGTGAGTGTGAAATACTGCGTAGACAATGATGATAAAAAACAAAAACAGACGATGCATTTCATCTAATCAAGTTGACTTTGCTTCACAAACGTACGGTGGCGTTATATACATGTCCTTTGAAAGATAATTTCATGTCATGCCTACACTGAAGGTGATTAACATTAGCGAACGTTATTATCCTCTTACTTTTGAGAGCCGAGATTTTCTTCCGATTCCTTATCTTGCATTGATCACACTATCAAGGCAAGTAATACTCTTGATGAATTCATAACAATGACCTGGCAGTGTGAGAGCAGGTATGACACCCTACCAGTCTTACAATAGTATTTTGAATTTTGTGGTTGTGAAGTGCATTCCAACTCTCATTCCTTCGGCGACTAAGCAATTTAGAACATGTTGGATGCGCATGGGGTCGTCAAATAACAAAGCTATGCGAGCGGTATAATCTAAGTTGGTTATTTGGTAGTAAAAGTAATTACCAGCATGAAATCAATACCATCACATAGAGTATCTGATAGAGCTCAGTTGAGTACCTCGTCAATTAAGAATTTGAAAAAAAGGTAAGATTAGGTAGCTCCGGTGGATCTGAGAACGCTTTCGATAGGGGGTGCATACACTCGCACCCTAGCGGCAGTTTGTGAATACAGAGCTTGTAGTATGGTAACGTATTTGCGGGGTACCCAGATCCAAAACTGAATCTAATGTATCAAAACTGTTAAAAAGGAACACCGATCTTAGATCTTCGATACACATGGTGGTTATATAAGTATATGGAGAGTGAAAATTTAATCTACACATCCACAATGAGGTCTTCCGGTAGGCAGCGATTATTCACTAATTCAGTAGGCTATAATCTAAACTCACACGTTAGTGCTTTAGTGAGATGTTTCTGCTTTCATAAGCTGAGGCATTGTTTAAACATTGTAAACATTTAAGCAATCGACGACTTAAGGTATTATGGAAATCGAAAACGCACAAATGCTTTAATCAAGAACTCATAAAGTTTAAAGTGGGTTCTTCATCTGTAAAAGTGTTATGAAGAATGGAAGTGATATATGCGTCATTTACAAGTACTGCTTCCAGCTTCCCATGTGAATTGAGAACAAACAAGTTGAGATGCAATTTCATTCGGCATTTCTTCGTCAGCGCGAATACAATACTCACGAAGAAATAGCGAATGAAAGTGCATCTCAACTTGTTTGTTCTCAATTCACATGGGAATAAATCAACAATAGCAAAACCACCATTAAAGAATTACGTGGAAGCTTTGAAACAATCATAGAAGACAAATTGAGTATCTGCTCTTCAAATGATCTCGAAAGCGGATGTCAACAAATAAGCGATGCGATACGAAGTTCTGCTCTAGCTTTCTTCGGTAAACAAGAGCGGCAAAACACGGACTGGTTTTCAGCTAATGTCGCGGATTGGATTCTGTACTTGAGGCTAGAAGAGCTGCTTTCATCGAATACAAAAACAATTGACGCAACCCTCAAAAATCTTAAAAAATCCAGACAGGATGGCCAAAGAAACTCAAGATGCAGTGCGAATGACTACTGGCTCAAGTTATGCCAAAATATTCAGCTTGCCGCCGATTGTGGAAACGTTCGTGTTATGTACGATGGCATTAATAAAGCCCCTCGACCCGCAACTTATCAAAACGGCCTTACTGAAATCAGTAAACGGCAACATCATCATGGACCGACAGAAGAAGATAGAGAGATGAATACTACGAAGAGCTGTAATCAAAGACAATTACTGTATAAGATGCTGCCTGAAATTGCCGCACAGTAGATCTCGAAAAATGAAAAGCAGAGGGTAGAGATGGCATCATAACTGAGATTCTGAAAGTTGGGAGTCGAACTTATCTACTGTCGAAACTGAGCCAACTATCGATCCAGTGCTGGCAAAAAAAAACTGTCCCCCAAGAGATGAGCGACTCAAAGATTATCACATTGTACAGAAACAAAGGAGAACACAGCGACTGCTCAAACTACCACGGTATATATCTCCTCAATGTTGTCGGAAAAGTCTGCGTGCGTGGCACTCAGCGGACTGCAGATTCTAGCACAGTATGTCTATCAAGAAATTCAATGTGGATTCCGAGCCGGAAGATCAATTATGGATATGACATTATCCTAAAGGCAATTGCAAGAAGAACGCCGTGAGCAAAAGCGATACTTTGTGTTGGTTTAATGACCTTACAAAGGCACTTGACTTGGTCAGCCGAACGGGACTGCAAGGCTCCTGAAGAGAGTTAGTTGTGCTCCAAAATTAATTCAAACGATCGTTGTCATGCAAGATGAGGTGTATAATGATGACTCAAAATCAACAACTTATTATTACTATAATAATAATAATAATAATAATAATAATAATAATAATAATAATAATAATAATAATAATAATAATAATAATAATAATAATAATAATAATAATAATAATTATTATTATTATTATTATTATTATTGCCATTTACTTGGTTAGTTTATGAACACTTGGAGGTTAGGACATATTTAAACTTCAGGTAACAAGTTATTGAACGTTCATTTCTAAATAAAAGGTTTTAATCATAAAACAGGCGATGTTTACAAGCATTTACTACAGCATTAATCAGTACGAACGAACAATTGTTCACGGCTTTCCTTCCCACCAAAGAAATATCATCCTACCACACCAATTTACCAGATTTGTACGATATAAATTTGACTACAAAGGCACTCTATCAATCATATCCTTTACAAATGGAATGAATAATATTATATTGCATTAAAAAGTTCATGAGTGGTATTCAACAACACGGAGCATGGAAGAACCACACAGACAAGTAACAACGGAGTTGGCACACTGTTGTGAATGCCACTCGCTTAACTCATATTCCAAACTATGAAGTCCGTAAAATGCACGTCACATGAGTGTGCATGCAACGGTATATTCCTATGACAGACAAACTACGTCTTTCAATCTGCACACAGGCGTATCACTACAAGGTCGGTGGGGTAAGTTGAATCGATCGATAACAATCGAAAACGTATATAAAACATATCACAGCTATTATGATTAATCGCAGAATCCCGTTTGATCGTAACTATATGGAATATGCAAATGCTTCATATTTACGTGATAAAGCAAATGGAACAGTTGAAAATATTCATAAAAATTTTTATGAAAACGTGATGTTTAGTAAACAGAAGCTCAGCTTTTTTACCTATAACACTTTAATAAAACACTTCCAGTGGAGAGAGATGATACAATGAGTGCAATGCAAGGAAACATTGATCAAAATATCTTCAATTAATAACCGTACGTCAATTTATAGACTACGTAATATTCCTAAGGAGTGTAGTTGCATGACCGATTTCCGTTAACACGCTACCAACTTATGACACAACGTAAAGCAGGTGATCTGACTGCCTTGTACAATAGAACTCAAATTTCTTAGACGAAGTCATATTTCTAGTCTAACCGCCTACAGTAGGTAAACAGGCGTGCCTAAAGACAGAGTGGAGCATTGTCATTCGTTGCAGCTTTGCTTTTGAACAATACTCGCCTCATGTATTATTGGAGAAGAACAGTTGAGAGATTCACGAGAGGCGCACAGTTGTATTGTTCAAAGCGGCTTATGAAATATTTCACATATTGTATGCCCATTTTATTACCATATTATATTTAGTAACCCAGATGATCAATAAACTACTTAAATTCGGAGCTTACTGTTTACTTTGGTCTCATATAACTGAACCTAAAAGGCAAGGAAGGATAACGAGCCACCATTGCCTATTGCACATGTTTTATCCAATGATAATTGCAATGCATTCTAGTTGAGAAGAATGGTTGGTAAATTCACGCAAGACAAACAGTGGTGTTGTTAAATATGCACGGTGTGTGACGATTCCAACAGTCTACTAAAATGTCTTTTCAAAAAGCGGAATGAGGAAACCTTATTATCCGTCAAAAAACTGTTAATTTCAATGCCAGACTCAGCATCATCAAAAAAGACATTCAATATAAAATGTTCCGTACGATGCCGGGGGAATCAATTTTATCAGGTCACCGAAAGACTTTATGAAAGAGAAAGGGAGATATTCCAAAATAAAACAACTACTCCTTGGAACTAAACTAGGCTGAATCATATATAAATATATATATCTGTGACTTGAGTCTTCAACGTTTACTAAAAAGATTAAACTTATTAAATTACAAGGTTTCAAGCATACCGGAGTTTTCGTAAACGGATGATAATTCAGTTATGTTTGATTGACCAATTGTAATTTGACAGGATAAGTTCATTTCATCTTTCGATAGAAATGATGTTTCCGGCATCATAAGTCTGATATCAATCTAATTGTGACCATAGTAATAGGCTTGAACCGTAAACTACTGTGATTCCAAGCTGAAAATAAAATCCCCAGACCGTCTTTCATATTTACCAAGCTCAGCTGAGCTTGAGTGTTTCAAGTATCCTGGTTCAACTCTGCTCCCGAATGGTCAGAGAAAAGAGGAGATCCAGCTGCGTGCGAAACATCGTCAGACGAACATACTTTCAACAAATTGAAGAGGAGCATTGTGATTGTATGAACAAAAGGTCATATATGTCGCTATTTATCTGTCTTATTTTGTTATACAGATGCGAAACGTGACCCATATCCGCAAAAACGCAACAAGAATACAAGATTTTGGTCACCTTTGCTACAAACACATTCGAGAGTGATGTGGACAGACCGTATTTCAAAAGAGCAAGTACGACAACGGTGCCTATACATATCATGGCTAGCCAAATTTGCAAAATAGTGCCAACCATAGTTTTTGGGTTGCGTTCTCAGAAGCTCGTAAACTAAACCGATTAGGGTATGCTTGAATCCAGCTGTTTCCACAATGTGTCTCTTGGTTTAATACTATGAAAACAACGTCGACCCTACGGGACTACATAGTTTATGTCAATTCTCACTTGACTAATAACCTAGTGACAATCTGCTCGAAGTTAGCTACCTATCGTACAATGTGGATGGCAACAGTGCGAGACACACTCGAAACCGATGGATTGCCAAACAGTAAAAGTAAAAAGTGAGACATACTCATGAGACCTTAATGCCCAGAATGTCATTGACGGGTTACTTTCTTAGCATTTTCACAGTCAAGTGCGGTCACGAAGTATCAGCATATGGGTGTTGTATCGTGATTTTATATTGTACCTGTTCGCCTTATACGAACGGTCTTTCGATCAACCGAATTCCAACTGCCCGAAATATGGTCAAACAAATTTCCACAGAAATCCGTTATATCTGCCTCTCTAAGGTGCATTTCTTAGCGTTATGTGTACTCGACGTAGACAGACTGTGTTGGTAAGGAATAAGTTAATCGATTAAGTGTAATGATAATCGGTTCAGTATTGAACCACTCGAACATTTTAACAGCCATCAACTTAATTTTGGGTTCCTGCCTCTTGATCGTCCATTTATGAATGCAATCAACTTTTGAAATGCACAGAAACTATAGTTGATTTCAATCATTCTGTTCTATTCAATAGCCTGCCAAAAATGGGTGAATGAATTTTATATAAAAGCAACATGATTCGAGATCTATGGAAAAGAATGTGTACTAAAAGACCCTAATGATTAGTTTATTTTTACAACCGGAAATGGACAGCTCTTAGTCCAGGCAAACTGCACTTGCCTTGGTTTGTGTAACCGGGTGGTATCACGCTCACAAACAACTCACATAGTTGTTTGACGCTAGGCCTGTGATCAAGTGGCGAACACGCCATTGATACTTGAGTAATATGCACAGCATATTTACCTTAATTCGGTTTGGCAAGTGATGGTGAATGTAAATATAGATATAATAAAATAATGTATGGAAAATATATTTCTTTCATTCTCCCACAAAGCGTGTTGATATGAAAATGTTCAATTTTTGACACTGAATATAAAATGAAAAGGACAACGAAACTGCAGTCTTGAAACATATCGCATTGAATATCATATTCTATCTTCATTCATGGATAACACTTTTCAACACACTATGAAATTTTTTAGACACTTTATAATAATTAGCTAGATAATGCATACATAATATAGATAATTATTCGCTACCATTGTATTTACTGAATTGAACGCTAATATTAATAGATGTGGTCGTAAACACTTCGAATGAATAACCGTACAACACTAAATCCACTAAGCAAAAATACTTAAACTTTGAAAACGTTTAAGAACCAGATTATTTAATTAATACTAAAGTATTTCAGTAGTGCATTATAGTTGAGAAGTGAATGCAATCATAGCTCGAGGGATTGAAAATCGCAATTTGTACATTCCTCTGACGATTGGGAATAAATCACCAGTATATGAAACGATAATCTTATTGATAAATATGTTAGAAGTTAACGACACGTATAGGTGAATGAGAACGTCTATCATGTAGATAAAACTCATTTATCCAATAAATCTAATTAGTAGGAATCAAAAGCGAAATTATACAACGTAAAACACACATTTATTACCCTGACAATTATTGGAAACAACCATCACGACGATATATTGATAGATTTGTTTGTCGGAATATTACATACACGCAATGGTTCATGCTTTAGGCAGTACGAGATAAAGCCAATACGATTAAATTTTAAATGCACAGAATTTGTTTTTCAATTTAGGCTTATGATAAATGAAATTAAATGTATGCAAACAGACCTATAGTTACGTGAAAAATGTTGACTCCCAATGTTTGTATTTTCATATTCATTTCATTTCATTTCGTCGAACGCAGTAGGCTTCAGTAGCCTGTGTTCGCCTCTTCATGGCAAGTCGGACGAGGGATAACGCGTGGAGAAGGATGTCTTCCAGGTGTTCACCTTTTCTCCTCACCTTCGGCATTCTTCATAAAGGCGTCAAGGGGAGCCTTAAAGGTGTGAACAGAAGTAGCAGTGACAACAGATGACGACAGGGAGTTCCAGATGGGAGGGGCTCTGCGGGAGAGTCGGTACACATGAGGAAGTCCATCGGTCCGTTGGATCTGCAGCTTGAATTCATGGCCTCGCGTAAGGCTATCGACATGACGGCAGACGTACCCCTGGTATTCGGGAAAGTGGCCAAAAACGACGTGGCGGAACAGGAATATCAAATCGGCCTACGGTCCTGCGGTACTCCATAGTGAAAAGATTCAATTGTCTGCACCCTTCTTCGTATGGTAGAGTCCCTGAGATTAGGGATAGATCTCGTGGCAAGACGCTGAACATATTCTAGACTGGCTATCTCACCCTTATTGCAGGGAAAGAAGGCAGGGGCAGCATACTCCATTGCTGGACGTATGAAGGTAGCAAACAGAATCGTGAACATCTCTGGAGTCCAATAGACGAATGCGCGCCGCAGCATCCAGTACATTCGGAGCCCGGATTTACGAGCCTTTTTGGTATGGTCGCATGTTTTCAGATAGCCGCGAACAATAAGTCCCAGGTCCGTCGTAGAATCAACTTCGATCAAGGGTTGACCTTCCATGAAGTATTTTGCTCGGTCGAAGTTTTCTCCTAGCGCTAAGACGCAAGACTTATGTGCGTTAATATGCAGTAGGTTAACAGCCGCCCATTTGATGATCCGGTCCAGGTCGTCTTGCAAAGCAACTATGTCGAAGGTCGAAGTAATTTCTCTCCATATCTTGAGGTCGTCTGCGAACAAGATGCAGTCGGATTTAATGGCCTGTGGCAGGTCGTGAACGAAAGATATTGAAAAGACGGGTCCTAAGACTGCTCCCTGGGGAACGCCACTAGTTGCCAGTCTCTCATCAGACAGGACCTTCCCGACGCGAACTTTCCAAGTCCGACCAGTTGGGTAAGCCTCTATCCACCTCAGCACCTTCCCGACGATTCCATGATATTGGAGTTTGCGTAGCAGGACAACGTGGTTAACCTTATCGAAGGCCTTGGCGAAGTCTATCATGACTACGTGGACAGGAATTCCACGCTCTTTCGAGGCGCACCAGTCTTCCCGCGTCACGACAAGGTTGGTTGTGCAGGATCTACCCTCTGTAAAGCCATGCTGCTCCGGAGAGAACAAACCATGAACCTTCAAGTGACGGTCGATTTCGGCGCGAAGTACTCGCTCCAGCATCTTGACGAATACTGATGTCATACACACCGGGAAGTAGTTGGCCGGTTGCACATTATCGCCACCCTTGAATATTGGTTTTATGATCCCGGACTTCCAATCGCCAGGCAGTACACCGGTATCCAGCGAGCAGCGAAAGATGTCAGCGACGAGCGGCGCCATTTTATGGGCTAGGGCCTCGACAATTCGAGGATGAAGAACGTCAGGTCCGGGGGCTTTCGTAGGGTTAATCTTCCCAAGAAGGGCCTCGATCCCTGCAACGCTGATATTGACGTCGGAAAGAGGAGAGTTGATCGTTGTGTTGTAGCTCCCCAAGTAAGCATCCTTCGTGGTTAGGTTTTCCCTCGAGTGGACGAGACTATACTGAGTAGCCAGGGCCGAAGCTTTTGAATCATCATCCTGAGTTAACTGACCAGATGGTAGCACTAGGTCAGGTATGCCACCCTTAAATCGACGCCTCCTGTTGACGTAGGCGAAAATTCTTTTAGGATTATGGTCAGCCTCGGAAAGAAGGTTTTTCTCATACAAGAATCTCCTTACCTTGATGGCATTCCTTACAGCTGTTTCTGATCCGTTTGTATTTGGCATAATCAGCTGCCGAACAGAAACCCGGTAGGAATCCCAGGCTCGCTTTCTCTGCTTCAATAGGCGTTGGGCTTCCCAGGAGATCCACGGAGGGCGCTTGGAGCAATGACCGGGGATCGTGAGCGGAACGTGGGTCCTATAGAGCGCCTCATATTTGTTAGTCAGGAGTTCCCATTTTTCCAGAAACGTTTCTCTATCACTAGCGTCCCAGTTGAGATTACGGGCGTCTGCTCTTAGTTGGTCCAAACCGGCTTTCAAGACGTTTGGTACCCGTTCAAGCTTGGCTCGTTTTCCTGATTGGAGAAGCATCGTGGCGGAGATAAAGGCGTGGTCGCTTGAGCCCTGGCTCACCGGAGCAGACATTTTCTATCAGCACGTTGCTTGACGACAGAAGAAGATCGAGGTAAGATTGGTTGCCGACTGGAACACATCGCGTAGGGGTACAGACGTGCTGTACTAGGGCATTGTTCACTACTATCTCGAGGAAGTCACTTTCGACCCTTGAAGCAGAAGGAAGGACATCGTAGGACTCCCAGTCTATATTGGGGAGGTTGAAGTCTCCCATCAAACAGAGACGCAGACGTTTTGCCACGCTGAGCAAGGGGCGGTCCCACTCGTCGTCCAAACTACTCGGGCTTCTGTATATGATGCCTACCCTGGTGCGGGCGCCACTTGGAGAGGTCAGTAACAACCACAGCTGCTCCGTGAGATGACCTGTACGGCGGGCGATTTCCCTAGCATTGAGATGATTCGAGACGTACAAGAGTACACCTCCATGAGGACTGTCGGGTCTGTCACATCTGAAGATATCATATCCAGAAATGGCTATCTCGAAGTCAGCAATCTCACTACCCAGCCATGATTCGGTGACTCAAAAAAGCGCCGGTTCATTGCTGGCGAACCACAAACGCAGTTCATCCATCTTCGGCACCAGGCTCCGAACGTTGGAGAACCCGATTAGCACGCCGCTACAGAGTTGGGGCTCTTGGCTGTGATCAGGAAGGACTTCCTTAGCAAATCCCTCCTCTCTACGACCCGAAAATTTACGATTTTTAGCTCTTTCTCTCCTGCGGCTGTCCTTTCGCGACGTTCTTTAAAGGCGGCGTTCCTCCTTTCCCGATCCTCTCTCGAAAGATACGGGTTAAGAGAGTACGGTAACCCACGGAGGCGAAATGTCTTATACAGGAGGAGACGGGCTGAGGCTTCTGAGTCTTCTTCTTTCAAAAGTCTGGCCACGTCTTTCCTAGGACCAAGACGATAAAGCTGCTTCACGGTTATCACCGTCTCGTCACCAGCAAGGAGGGTTTGAACAATTGAGGTCAGCATGGCTGTGTCGTGCTCTAGCCTCTCCTTTGGAGTACCATCCGTCTTTTACGGAAAGAATCGTAGGATCAAATTTCGTCTCCTCTGGTCGGAAACTTTGTTATCACGCTCCCCAGGAGGACCAGTCAAAGATTTGGCGGCGGGACGAGAGCTCTTGCTCTTTTGCTTAACCGCGACCCAGGTGTTCACGGCGGAGGTTGAGGGCATTTCTGCGACAACGGGCACCGGAGGCTGAGTCGGTTGTGAACCACTTTCGTCGGACGGGCGGACGGAGTTCACCTGCTGAGTTTCTTTCTTTCTCCCGGTTGCATGGCTTTCTTTTGCAAAGTAGCTTTCTTGGATTGAGCAAACACAATGTTCCTAACTTTGGTCGGGGGGATATGGATAGGAGTGGGGAGTTTCACCCCCGCGGGCACAACTTGAGGGCTTGGCTGTAGGGAGCTGCAGCGAAGACGTCTTGCCGGCCTGATGCTCTCGCCCATCGAAGGACTAGGCACCCTTCTCGCGCTAGGAGCGTTAGGGTCCATTGCTGTCACAACCTCCTTGCGGACTGTTTCCACTTTTGTAAGGCATGTGGAGCATTTAAAAAGCAAGTGCGGGTCCGGAGAACAACAGATGGAATCATACAACAATGGCGATATGCCAGCACAAGCAGCATGCTCCCATAGGTCACAAAAGCTGCACAAGATGGCTTTTGACGACTTTGCGACGATGGAATGGCATTTAGAGCAAGTATTTATTGTTTCACCTAGTTAACATGACGTAAAAGTAAATTATTTCGACGACGAGGGAGACGAGGAAAAATTCAATTGTTATATTGAAACAATTATTCGGAAAAATAATATCAGCTACACAGAGTTGGAGCGTGTTCATTTACCACATATCTGACACAAATATAGTCGGAGCTTAGGTATTTACACCTTTGAGTTTATGTTTAAATATATGTTCATCTACGTAAAACATTTTTACACAAACGCATGTATAATTTACTGGCTAAGATGCTAAACTGACTTACGGCTCAGAATAATGTGGAGGATCATCACAATCGTAGGCTTCGAGCCAGAAGACAATAGTTGATGGGGTATCAAAATTTATCGCAGCCGTCTGCTTGACGCGTATATCAGCAAATCCATTGGAATCGACCAATGGGAAATAGAACGGTAATTCTTTTTTTTGTTCGAATGGACGAATACCGCATACAGCACCTAATAATGTAAAATAAATTGACTGAAGTTACCTGAACGGCTTTCATCCGGGATTACCTGCAATCGGGGACTCAAATGCACTTTAGATGCCCCCTTCCATAAATAACCTGTATATGATTTGGATTGACCAGAAGGTAGTCTGAATGTAACCGCAAACAACAAATCAAATACTAAAACATTAAATGACAACGTATAGTGAAACCAACCGGAAGTTATTATCAAAACTAATGTGAGAACACTCATTCTGTCCTCGCGGTCATAGAGAACAAAGTTCGTCACGAGCGCAATGTAAATAAACTGAGCAGCAACACATTAAAACTAACGCTACGTATCAAGTCACTTGAGAGTTGGTGATTGACATCATTGTAAAGAAATTTCGGCTACATTGAACAATCTACCTGTAAAGAAATTCCTTGTGCATCCCCCAACTCCCCATCCTGCTACCCCCCTACCCTCTATATTGATTTGACCTTTTGTTTATGTGATGTTCTACCATTTTGTCTGACTGCACCTTTGTATTGGTCGTTATCGGCGTAAGCGAACTTATTGTCCTGGGCAAGTATCCTGTCCTTTTTTGTATTATATTAACCATTTATAGTTGTCTGTCATCAGAAACTATCTAACGTATCAGAGGTCTCGGAGGTGTATTCAAACCTTTGAGGTTTGTATATTTGTACAGTTATTATCATTTTATCTTAGAATCGAATAAACCCTTTCAGTCGAGATACTTGGTTCTTGATTGATATCGATTTGGCGCATATCTCACGGCTTGCAATACCTGCCTGGAAGAGGAATCGTTTATCTGGGTAAACGCTTTCTACAATTCTCAAAGCCATGACCTCCCCAAAAATTGGTTTGGGATCGAGAATCGGAACCGAACATTCGTACGAAGTAACGGCATCACTGGACCGCCTGGACTACCCTGATGGAGAACCAGCATTCGTACGGAAGACTCGGCAAGTCCCGGTTTTAACTATTTCTGTTGACAAGCCTGGTTCATGTCCCACTGTTAGACAGCCTCACTTAGTTAGTGATAAACTTGGTAGTGGGTATGAGGTCAGGGACAACAACGAAGCTGGGTATTCGGGCCCAGCAAATTTCGCTGCAGAAGGGGCAGAAAAACGACAAGAACGAAGACGTCGCCTTCGGGAGGAACTGGAGATAATGGATCGGGAGGATGCCATTTTTCGAACAAATTCCCGTTCCGAGACCTTCGGACTGAGCTCCGAAAGCCGCATTGAGCCCATGGTGAATGAGCAGTTGACCTGTGTGAAGAGGTACACCATAGACTCGCGGCAACTGCCTCCTTCCTCGATTGACCTGAACGCTCTTAGCGCAAGTTTGCCTAGATTAGAAACGGTGGATGCCCTTAAATGATCATGCTCCTAACCTATTCAAACCGTACGTGCCCCACATTCTTCTTCTTCCACATTTCGAAGGGAACCCCAAGCATTATTCGAAGTTTATGGAACAGTTCCAAAACTTCGTTGAGCAGAGAGTATTAGACAACGGGATAAGACTGGTGTATTTGATGAATCAATGCACAGGCTTAGCGCGAGTGGCTACGTCACTGCGAAAGAGATTCTTAGCAACCTGTTTGATAGGGATCATATTGTGACGAAAACCATAATCCAGGATTTATACAGAGGGCTGCAGAAAACTCACGACGACGCAGACTCATTGACAATGCTAGCAATGCGTATGAGGAGATGCCAATTATCTCTCCAGCAAAGGGGACGCGATGGCGAAATGAAAACAATGAGGCATTTGGGACGTATCGTGTGTACTCTGCCCGACAACGCTTTACGCAGTTAAGCATGTTTGACCAACGGCAAGATGGACAACGGGGAGAATGTGACTTTCTCTGAACTGTGTATATTTGTTGATAGGGAAGCTCGGATTAGACGGCGTGTCTGTGGTAATGTTACTGAACCAAAAATGTTGGTGCGACGCGGCCAGCCTCGCGAGAATATGATAAGACGTTTTGATACGAGGTCTTATCAGACAAGAGTCGAAGAACAGCCATTCATAGCCAAAGCGACGCTTGACAACGCTGCAGTCGAGGCTGAGTTGGAGCCTGAGACCGAATTGGGGTTAATGCTTGAAGCAGGTGATAATGCTCTTTTGGCTCATATACAACTCTTATCGGAGGATTTGGTAGTTCAAGAGTCCCAGTATGAGGGTTTCGGATATTCTGATTTCATTGTTTCCCCTCCACTTGTGCAACCTACGGAGGTTATATTGCCTTCTTTTCTGCATGCAAAAGCAGATATTGTGACTGAGAATGATGTTAGCTCTTCGAACGACGTAGTTGCCAATATTTTCCTTGCATGACGAATCTCATTTTTCTTGTGATTCTGCTGCGGGTTTAGGCGACATCTCTAAACCATTCGACTCTCATCACGCTGTGGTAACCGGTTTTTCGAGAGTTCATTTCGATTGTCTGGAACAGTTTTCTCCGGAATATATCTCTTGTGCTGTTCCTGGCTCAGATTTACTTCATACACATTAGGTGGCCTTCAAAGAATCTTTAAGAAATTCTTTGCGATCAGACGCTCTTATTGGTCGCACAGTCGACGTCTCAGGTCACGAAGTGAATCACGCTATGCTACCTCTCCAAGGTGGAACGAACGAGGAATGACCGCGCTTAAATAGTTTACCGCATTATGGAAAGGAACAATCGTCAAGCTTCGATGTTGCTGATCTTCATTTGGGGTTAACAAGATGCAATAAGAAAAAGGTTTTTAACAGAAGGTATGTGACCTTCTCAGACCTATGTTTATTTGTTGAAGCTCGGAATAGACGGCGTGTCTGTGGTAATGTTACTGAACAAAGATGTTGGTGCGACGAGGCCAGCCTGGCGAGAATGCGATAAGACGTTTTGATACGAGGTCTTATCAGACAGGAGTAGAAGAACAGCCATTCATAGCCAAAGCGACGCTTGATGACGCTGCGGTCGAGGCTGAGTTGGAGCCTGTGACCGAATTGGAGTTGATGCTTGAAACAGGTGACAATGATGTTTTGGCTCATATACCACTCTTGTCGGAGGATTTGGTAGTTCCAGTGTCCCAGTATGAGGGCTTCGGGTATTCTGATTTCCTTGTTACCCCTCCAGTTGTGAAACCTCCGGAGATTATATTGCCTTCCTTTCTGCCCGTAAAAGCAGATATGGTGACTGAGAATGATGTTACTTCTTCGATCGACGTTGTTCTCAATATTTCGTTGCATGACGAAACTCATTTTCCTTGTGATTCTGCTGCTGGATTAGGCGACATCTCTAAACCATTCGACTCTCATCACGCTGTGATAACCGTTATCTCGAGAGTTCATTTCGATTATTTGGAACAGTTTTCTCCGGAATATATCTCTTGTGCTGTTCCTGACTCAGATTTACTTCATACACATGAGGTGGCCTTCGTAGAATCTTTAAGAAATTCTTTGCGATCAGACGCTCTTATTGGTCGCACAGTCGACGCCTCAGGTCCCGAAGTGAGTCACGCTATGGTACCTCTGCAAGGTGGAAAGAACGAGGAATGGCCGCACGCAAATAATTCATCGCGTTATGGAAAGGAACAATCATCAAGCTCCGACGTTGTTGATCTTCATTTGTGGTTAACGGGATGCAATAAGAAAGATGTGTTTAATAGAAGGTTGCGAGTAGAGAAGGGGGTCGGTTGTCGCCGCCCGAGTCCTTAGGGGATTGGCCTGAGCTGTTGTAGCAAGAGTTATAATTGTACTATTCCAGCTCAGCCAATGTAAGGAACAGCCGTAGGTTCGGTGGGCGGTGGCGACATCCGTAAGTATAGATGGGGGGGTGAGGTTTAGGGGACGTTGAACCAGGTCCACAGAGAGTTGAAATCGTGGCCGATTTGGTGGGCGGTGTAAAGAAATTCTTTGTGCATCCCCCAACTCCCCATCCTGCTACCCCCTACCCTCTATATTGATTTGACCTTTTGTTTATGTGATGTTCTACCATTTTGTCTGACTGCACCTTTGTATTGGTCGTTATCGGCGTAAGCGAACTTATTGTCCTGGGCAAGTATCCTGTCCTTTTTGTATTATATTAACCATTTATAGTTGTCTGTCATCAGAACTATCTAACGTATCAGAGGTCTCGGAGGTGTATTCAAACCTTTGAGGTTTGTATATTTGTACAGTTATTATCATTTTATCTTAGAATCGTATAAACCCTTTCAGTCGAGATACTTGGTTCTTGATTGATATCGATTTGGCGCATATCTCACGGCTTGCAATACCTGCCTGGCAGAGGAATCGTTTATCTGAGTAAACGCTTTCTACACATGTGATGTTCAACCACTTTGTCTGACTGCACATTTGTATTGGTCGTTTACCGGCGTGAGCGTGCGTGTTATCCTGATTGTCTGTCATCAGAAACTATCTAACGTATTAGAGGTCTGGAGGTGTATTCAAACCTTTGAGAATCGCATAAACCCTTTCAGTCGAGATACTTGGTTCTTGATTGATATCTCCCGGCTTGCAATACCTGCCTGGAAGAGGAATCGTTTATCTGGGTAAACGCTTTCTACAATTCTCAAAGCCATGACCTCCCCAAAAATTGGTTTGGGATCGAAAATCGGAACCGAACATTCGTATGAAATAACGGCATCTCTGGACCGCCTGGATTACCCTGATGGAGAACGAGCGTTCATACGGAAAACTCGGCAAGTCCCCGTTATAACTTTTTCTGGTGACAAACCTGGTTCATGTCCCACTATAAAACAACCTCACTTAGTTGGTAATAAGCTTGTTAGTGGGTATGAGGTCAGGGACAACAACGAAGCTGGGTACTCGGGCCCAGCAAATTTCGATGCAGAAAGGGCCAAAAAACGACAAGAAAGAAGACGTCGCAAATCAGACAGGGTCGATTCGGACGCTTCATGGAAAAGCCGGTCCCCTTATGGAAATAACAACCGCGTACCAGAGAGACTCAACGACCGAACAATCCTGGTCCCTTCCGTGGGAGACAATTTGCGACGGCAGGTAAAGAAGTACTATGGGCACTGTGCCAAAGCCCGCACGATCTCGACTGCTGTCAGCTGATCCTTAGTATGGCCCCGATGCAACGGTGGGCGGCGGTTCGACGCTACGGAGCGTGCTTCGTATGCCTAAAGAGAGGCCACATATCCAACTCATGCAACATAGGGGGTGTAAAGAAATTCCTTGTGCATCCCCCAACTCCCATCCTGCTACTCCCTACCCTCTATATTGATTTGACCTTTTGTTTATGTGATGTTCTACCATTTTGTCTTACTGCACTTTTGTATTGGTCGTTTATCGGCGTGAGCGAACGTGTTGTCCTGAGCAAGTGTGCTGTCCTGTTTTGATTTCCACTAAACCTTTGTAGTTGTTTGTCATCAGAAACCCTCGAACGTATTACAGGTCTCAGACGCGTATTCAAACCTTTGAGGTTTGTATATTTGTACAGATATCATTATTTTTTCTTAGAATCGTATAAACTCTTTCAGTCAAGATACTTGGTTCTTGATTGATATAGATTTCGCGCATATCTCACGGCTTGCATTACCTGCATGGCAGAGGTTTCGTTTACCTGGTTAAACGCTTTCTACAGGGGGAATGTGCGATCAAGCTGGATGCAACGGGCATCATCACCGACCACTCCACTGTAGCACGCAGTAACAAGGGGTCGAGCGGAGGGTCAACGCGTGCGGTTCTACCAACCTAGGTGTCGACAGTAGGGTCTATCTAGGGGTACTTCCCATTCGCATTATAGGGCCCAAAAAATCTCTAATTGTGGACGCCATGCTAGATAACGGATCCGACATCACGCTAATCGACGAGAAGATCGCCAACTCCCTGGGGTTAGATGGAGTAAACACATCCCTGAGCATCTCAACGTACTCAGGAACCCCCATGTTGAACTCTATTAGGTGTAAGTTAAAGGCAACTTCGACCAAGGGGGGTAAGATTGTGAACATCCATAATGCCTTTAGGTTACCTAGCCTGCCGACGGGGTGCGTGTCAACTCCGATCCCCGACTATGCCCAGAAATGGAAACATGTCGCAAAAGGTTGACCTACCACACCTTCTAGACACTGAGATCCATATTCTCATTGGTTCAGACGTGCCAGGTGCTCACAGACCTTTGGAATGCCGCGCCGGTAGACTGGAGGAGCCATACGCCGTACGCACCACACTGGGATGGACTTTGATAGGGCTAATGGGTGCAACGAGCAGCGGCAACCATAGAATAAACGCTATTCATGCTGACTCGTCTATCCAGCAGCAGTTAAAGACCTTGTAGGATGCTGACCTCGAAGACACGCAAGGCCCGGAACGCTGCTACTCGGTGGAGGACAAGATTGGGAAAGCCCTAGTGATGGAATCCACTAAGTGGGTAGACGGACACTACGTAATAGGTTTACCGCGGAAAGAGCTACCGACAGAGTCCACTGCAAATAAGGCCGCTGCGTATGGACGGTTACGTCTCTTAGGACGAAAGTTCCGCAGTGACCCACAGTACTTCAAGTACTTCAAGGAGATTCGATGTCGAACAGCATAACGAAGGGGTTTACTGTTAGAGTGCCGTCCGAGCATATGCTCGCTGAAATCCTACCCCGTTGGTACCTACCACATCACGGCGTAGTGAACCCTAGGAAACCTAGCAATGTAAGGGTGGTGCTAGATTGTGAGGCCAAGGCGGACGGTAAATCTTTGAACGACAGATTTTACCAAGGACCGAACACCACCGCAAGTTTGGTGGGAGTGCTGCTGCGCTGCAGGATAGGGTCTGTAACGGTGGCAGCAGACATCGAGGAGATGTTTATGCAGGTCAAGGTTCCAGAGAGAGACAGAGCCGCCCTTAGGTTCTTGTGGTGGGAGAATGATGACCCGAGTACTGAGCCGGTGTATCAGATGGTCGCTCATCCGTTCGGGGCCAAGTCATCGCCATTTTGCGCCAATTACGCCCTTAGGCAAACCCTGAAAGATTGAGGCGAAGGCTGTATGCCGGAAGTTCTCGATGCGGTCGACCGGAACTTTTATGTGGATGATTGCCTCGCTTCGTTCCCAAACGAACAAACAGCGTCTCGTTACGAGTGTCAGCTGAAGAGCGCACTGCTAAAGGGTGGGTTCAGATTGCGGAAGTGGGTGGCAAGCGACCCTAGGGCACTGAAGGACGTAGAGGTGGAGGATAGGGCAAGGTCCACCAAAAGGATCGAGGCAGGCAATGCCCAGACAGAAAGGACGCTGGGTCTGGAATGGGACGCCCAATCCGACTGCTTCCAGTTTCGGCTCAACTTCCCAGCCACATCAAATACGAGAAGGAGTATCCTATCAACCGTTTCATTGCTTTTCGACCCGCTAGGCTTAGTGGCGCCAGTGCTCTTACCGGCAAATCATTCTTGCAAAAATTATATAAACAGGGTTTGGGTTGGGACGCAAACATCACCGAAGAGGACTTGAAGGAATGGAATGTATGGTTAGCCACGATAAAGGGCCTAGGAACACTGAGGATAACCAGAGGTATTCAAAGTGGGACGCAAGGGGTACAATCGATACAGCTCCACGCATTCTGCGATGCCTCAGAGACTGGATATGGGGTAGTAGTCTATAGCCGGGTCCGTAGCGAGAATTCCATACAGTGCTCTTTAGTGACCTCCAAATCGAGGGTGTCTCCCCTGAAAGCAGTCTCCATACCACGCATGGAGCTAAATGCAGCAAGGCTATCAGTGCAGACTGTTACATCGGTGAAGGGAGAGATGCGACTGCATCTAGATAAGGTCACCTTTTGGACGAATTCCACAATAGTGCTATATTACATTGAGAACACCACAGCACGGTATAGCACGTTTGTGGCAAATCGCTTGGCTACAATCCAAGAACTGTCACGTCCAGAAAAATGGAGACATTTACGCTCGGAGTTGGTTGGAGTGGACTACTTCGGACCGATGATAGTGAAGCGTGGTAGGAGCATGGAGAAGCGGTACGGCTACTTCTTCACTTGCATCCAAACGAGAGCAGTCCACCTGGAAGTAGCTCACTCCATATCGACGGATGCCTTCATAATGGCCTTGATGCGATTCATTGCCCGACGCGGACCGCCATCTCATATTTACAGTGACAATGGCACGAATTTCACGAGAGAAGAAGCAGAAATAGCCGCGGCTCTCAAGAAATTGTCGCAGAAGGATATCAACGACAGGATGCTGGCTTACGCCGTGCAGTGGCAATTCAACCCGCCACTGGCCAGCCATAGAGGGGGATATGGGAAAGAGTGATCCGTTCGGTAAGGCAGGTCCTTAGATCCGTGGTGCAACTACAGACCATCGACGATGAGGTGCTGCTGACGGTGATGGCTGAAGCCGAACGTATATTGAACAACCGCCCCTTGGTGCCTGTTAAGTCAGACGTGAAAGATCTGATAGCGCTGACTCCTAGAGATCTTCTGCTGTTGCGCCCGAACGTTAGTTCCATAGTGCCTGGTACCACAACAGATCGATACTCGAAATGTTGGAATCAGGTAAACTATTTGACGGGGCTGTTTTGGAGACGGTGGGTGGACGAGTACGTGCCCACTCTCTTGGTAAGGCAAAAATGGCTCGCAGTGCGTCGGAACTTGAGCGTGGGAGACGTCGTGATCCTCTTGGATGAACAAATCCCTCGCGAAAGGTGGCCGCTGGGTAAAGTAGATAGTTGTGAGCTCTCAGACGACGGCGCGGTTCGGGCAGTACTAGTGCGGACGAAGGACGGGGTCTTATGGAGGGATATACGGAAGTTGAGTTTAATAGAAGGTTGCGAGTAGAGAGGGGGGTCCGTTGTCACCGCCCGAGTCCTTACGGGATTGGCCTATGCTGTTGTAGCAAGAGTTATAATTGTATTATTTCAGCTCAGCCAATGTGAGGAACAGCCGTAGGTTCGGTGGGCGGTGGCGACATCCGAAATTCTAGCTGGGGGTGAGGTTTAGGGGACGTTAAACCAGGTCCAAAGAGAGTTGAAATCGTGGTCGATTTGGTGGGCGGTGTAAAGAAATTCCCTGTGCATCCACCAACTCCCATCCTGCTGCCCCCTACCCGCTATATAGACTTGACCTTTTGTTCATGTGATGTTCAACCACTTTGTCTGACTGCACATTTGTATTGGTCGTTTACCGGCGTGAGCGTGCGTGTTATCCTGATTGTCTGTCATCAGAAACTATCTAACGTATTAGAGGTCTGCAGGTGTATTCAAACCTTTGAGAATCGCATAAACCCTTTCAGTCGAGATACTTGGTTCTGATAAATATCGATTTCGCTCATATCTCCCGGCTTGCAATACCTGCTTGGGAGAGGAAACTTTTATCTGGTTAAGCTTCTTCTACAATTCTCAAAGTGATGACATTCCCCAAAACATTGTATGGGAAAGATCATGGGAACCGAACACACGTATGACGCAACGGCGTCACTTGATCGCCTGGATTTCCCTGATGAAGAACCAACATTTTTGGAGACCGCTGTCCAGCTGAGTCAGGAGCGTTTTCGTTGAACTTTTACCTGACCTTCTACGCAAGGGGCTGAAAATTAACTCTACTATTCCCCTGGAGCAAGCGGGTCGAGATTACGTGATCAGCCTTGACAACATCAACGTGTGGGATTAAGCCAAAGAAGACGCGAGACATTCCGAATCATACACGCTGCCGGATTGATTACCATTGGTCAGAGCTAGACAAAGGACCCTTCGCCATTTATAAGCGAAGCTCGGAATGCAGCAGAGTTCCTTTCCCCCGTGTTCTATTTCGCGTTCATCGCTGAACAAGAAATCGAACCCACGGACCTTTTCAGGGTCACTCAGTTATGATTCAGACTTAACGTCTTCATTCCTCTGGTAACTTAATGGGTCGGATGGAGAATAGGTCAGGATTCTTAACAATGGAGTCATATAACGGTCTACCGTAGAATAGCCCTTCGAAGCAATATTACCGTTATAAATGGTGACCCCGACGTGAGAATAGACCTCCGAACCAAACAAGACGTTATAAATGGTGAACCTGATAGGAGAACTTAACCATGCCCTTGGCGTACCAGCGCAGCCTCGTAAACGCTGGTCTTCGACTCTCCAACACAGCATAATCTTCGAACTTGGGGCACTTTGAAAAATCACGCCACGTTTCAATCAACGACGAAAAGTATTCTGTGATGAACTCGACGCCAAAACGTATGCTCCACATTCAACCTTCCGACAAATGAACTCATTATTGTCCATTATTGTCCAACTCGATGACGCTGAAGCAAATCGATTCACCTAAGTCAATCTCTCGCAAGCGTTTCTTCATGGAACAGAAATATCCTGTGAGTCCTTCCTGGTTTATTTGATGGCTTAAATACATTTTTCATTTCGTACCAGTCTGGTTGCGAGCCAAATTCGCTGCTGTGTATTAGAACCCTTTCAATTTAAAAATTGTTCCCATATTAGTGAAATATTTTGCGATTTATTTATTTATTTATTTATTTCTTTCGGATTATTTCGTTGAAGTTTGTGTTTTTCTCTTACCTTTTATATGCGTGAAAATTATACGCTCATTGGCGCATTAGTTACGATCGCCTTACTATCGTTCGCTTAGAGATGTGCGAAACACGAATCGAACCTACGATCTTCAGTTTGACAAGCAGGACGCTACGGTGTGCCACCATTCATGGTGGAAAGCGATCCACGAAATACTTGTCAACTTCACAACAGGTTCCCAATATAATCATGCGCGTACGATCACTACGCTCATAAGCGCGATTCTTTAAACATGGACCACCGCCACGAGGAGACTAAAAACAAACAAAAAATATCTACTTCGTGCATTATCGATTTCCTTAATGCAATACCTAAATGCACATTACGTTTATTTATATAGATACTCGTTTATACATTGAAATGTTATTCTCATGACGCGTTTTACAAATTTCATCCATTTTATCCAGCTGTTTTGTCACAATACTGCTGATATCTATAAACAAATTCTGTATTTTGCTTCTTTCACAATTTGCCTCGGTTGCCAGTTTAGGACTGATTAATTCGAGTTTTGAACATGCAGGCTCCACTCAGTTATTCTTCACGGACGCAATTTTCTCGTGATACACTCTCAGCAAGCTGCATTCACAACGCTCTTGGACGCAGCATTCCAACAGCATCAAACAACAATGGCATCATGAAGCGCTTGGTTCACCAGCATATATTCATTAATTCAACGAGACGGAATACATCTCTCCACGCTCGTGACAGACTCATTTGTCGCTAGAGCACGTGGACCCAAAAGTCCCTACAACGGCACTTGGTTGCAGTCTCGAAAGATTACGCTGCATATACGTGCAGTCGACTCGCCCATGCGCCCGGGGAAGGCTAACGGTTAAACGAGTCAAACATCCTTTCAGTCAACACGAGGCTACCGACTCGCGCCTAGCCTTATCATATTCGTGGCATTCAACACACAGGACCGAATACTGCGACTTTGGTTAAATATAACCTACGGAACAGTCGTAGTTATAAGTGTCCTCAATCGTGTCACGCAATACGTATCCATCTCGTCTCTGTTGACATCACAACACAACATGTTGTTAGCGCTGCACTACTGGCAACCGAAAATACTCCCAGCATATCATACACAGGCTTTAACAATGTAATTTAGGTTTAACCGATGAATAGTTCACATTCACGCCTGTTAGGCTGCATCTCTCACCATAGCAAATTGCTGTGCGTCAAAATCGCTGCTGCATCATCCAACGACAATTGCAATCATCGCGCTCGCTAAGTTTTCGTAATTAAACGATAAATTCTTTTCATTTACAAACTCATCACTCTTCTCATTTGAAGTAAGATAAATTCACTTTTTCCATTTAAAATAGCTCTTGCCAACAAGGCAAGGTGTTGAGCCTCTTTTCTTTTTTTTACGTCAGGTCCATCCGGATCCCAAGCCGACTCAAAATCAGAAGGACACTTGCAGGACAAGGACGACCATGGCCACTGAAACACGTTCTTGGAATCGACTTTTTTGATAAAAAGTCTGGCAGGGGAGTAAATGTGGCGACCAGTGCCCAGCTGAGTCAGGAGCGTTTTCGTTGAACTTTTACCTGACCTTCTACGCAAGGGGCTAAAAATTAACTCTACTATTCCCCTGGAGCAAGCGGGTCGAGATTACGTGATCAGCCTTGACAACATCAACGTGTGGGATTAAGCCAAAGAAGACGCGAGACATTCTGAATCATACACGCTGCCGGATTGATTACCATTGGTCAGAGCTAGACAAAGGACCCTTCGCCATTTATAAGCGAAGCTCGGAATGCAGCAGAGTTCCTTTCCCCGTGTTCTATTTCGCGTTCATCGCTGAACAAGAAATCGAACCCACGGACCTTTTCAGAGCCACTCAGATTCAGACTTAACGTCTCATTCCTCTTGTAACAGACGAATCGGCTAGTCCCCGCTTTAACTTTTTTCTGGTTCATGTCCCACTATAAGACAACCTTACTTAGTTGGTAATAAGCTTAGTAGTGGGTATGAGGCGATGGACAACGATGAAGCTGGGTACTCGGGCCCAGCAAATTTGAACGCACACAGGTGCGAAGAACGACAAAAGGGAAGAAGTCGCATCCTAGAGGAGCGGGAGATTTTGGATCGGGAGGACGACATTTTTCGAACAAATTCCCGTTCCGAGGCCGTCGGACAGAGCTGTAAATGGCACGTGGAGCCCATGGTGAATGAGCAGTTGACCTGTGTGAAGAGGTACACCATAGACTCCCGGAAACTCCCTAACTCCTCCATCGACCTGAATGCGCTTAGGGCAATTTCGCTTAGATTAGAAAAGGTGGAGTTTTGCTCTCCTGCGCCCTTAAATGATCATGCTCCCAACCTATTGAAACCACACGTGCCAAAGTAGTTCTTCCACAGTTCGAGGGCAACCCCAAGCATTCTTCGAACTATATGGAACAGTTCCAAAACTTGATTGAGCAGAGAGTATTAGACAACGTGATAAGACTGGTGTATTTGATGAATCAGTGCGCAGGCTTAGTGCGAGAAGGTATCTCTGCATTGTTTGGGAATGATCTCGTCACTGCAAAAGAAATTCTCAGGAACCTGTTTGATAGGGATCATATGTTGATGAGGACCATAGTCCAGGATTTATACAGAGGGCTGCAGAAAACTCACGACGACGCAGACTCATTGACAATGCTAGCAATGCGTATGAGGAGATGCCAATTATCTCTCCAGCAAAGGGGACGCGATGGCGAAATGAAAACAATGAGGCATTTGGGACGTATCGTGTGTACTCTGCCCGACAACGCTTTACGCAGTTAAGCATGTTTGACCAACGGCAAGATGGACAACGGGGAGAATGTGACTTTCTCTGAACTGTGTATATTTGTTGATAGGGAAGCTCGGATTAGACTGCGTGTCTGTGGTAATGTTACTGAACCAAAAATGTTGGTGCGACGCGGCCAGCCTCGCGAGAATATGATAAGACGTTTTGATACGAGGTCTTATCAGACAAGAGTCGAAGAACAGCCATTCATAGCCAAAGCGACGCTTGACAACGCTGCAGTCGAGGCTGAGTTGGAGCCTGAGACCGAATTGGGGTTAATGCTTGAAGCAGGTGATAATGCTCTTTTGGCTCATATACAACTCTTATCGGAGGATTTGGTAGTTCAAGAGTCCCAGTATGAGGGTTTCGGATATTCTGATTTCATTGTTTCCCCTCCACTTGTGCAACCTACGGAGGTTATATTGCCTTCTTTTCTGCATGCAAAAGCAGATATTGTGACTGAGAATGATGTTAGCTCTTCGAACGACGTAGTTGCCAATATTTCCTTGCATGACGAATCTCATTTTTCTTGTGATTCTGCTGCGGGTTTAGGCGACATCTCTAAACCATTCGACTCTCATCACGCTGTGGTAACCGGTTTTTCGAGAGTTCATTTCGATTGTCTGGAACAGTTTTCTCCGGAATATATCTCTTGTGCTGTTCCTGGCTCAGATTTACTTCATACACATTAGGTGGCCTTCAAAGAATCTTTAAGAAATTCTTTGCGATCAGACGCTCTTATTGGTCGCACAGTCGACGTCTCAGGTCACGAAGTGAATCACGCTATGCTACCTCTCCAAGGTGGAACGAACGAGGAATGACCGCGCTTAAATAGTTTACCGCATTATGGAAAGGAACAATCGTCAAGCTTCGATGTTGCTGATCTTCATTTGGGGTTAACAAGATGCAATAAGAAAACCGTTTTTAACAGAAGGCTCCGGGTAGCATGTCGGTCGTAGTCGCTCACGTCTTTAAGGGGCTGGCTCCCGCTGTTGTAGGATGAGTTATGTTTGTACTATTTCAGCGAGAGCTGGCGCAGGTCACAACCGGGGGCCAGTTGTCGCCGCCCGAGTCCTTAGGGGATTGGCCTATGCTGTTGTAGCAAGAGTTATAATTGTACTATTTCAGCTCAGCCAATGTAAGGAAAAGCCGTACTTTCGGTGGGCGGTGGCGACAAGGTGACGTTGAACAAGGTTCACAGAGAGTTATAATCGTGGTCGATTTGGTGGACGGTGTAAAGAAATTTCCTTGTGCATGCCCTAACTCCCGATCCTGTTACCCCCTGTCACCCATATTGACCTGGAATTTGTTTTATTTACTTTTCTACCGCTTTGTTTACTGCTTATTTGTATTGGTCGTTTACCGACGTGAGTGAACGTGTTGTTCTGAGTAAGTGTTCTGTTATATTTTTATTCTAATAACTCTTTATAGTTGTGTCTCTCATCAGAAACTATCCAACTTATTAGAGATCTCGGAGGTGTATTCAATCCTTTGAGGTTTGTATCCTTGTACAGTTATTATTATGTTTTGTTAGAATCGCATAAAGCTTTCAGTCGAGAAACTTGATTATTGATTGTTATCGCTTTTGGGCATATCTCCCGGCTTGTAATACCTGCTTGGCAGAGGAAACGTTTATCTGAGTAAACGTTTTCTACAATCATTGTTAACGATTCACCCCTGTGAATTCACAAACTGTCCATAACGGCACCCTAACCCCCATATTTCCCTGAGTTGTATATTATACTCCATCTCTTGCTTTGCTAAATTCCTAACTCTCGTTTCTAAACATGATGACCGTTTGGCTAGTTCGGCTGGGTTTGGACAACGAGTGGGAAGACTCGGCAAGTCCTAGTTTCTATCCCCTCTGGTTCTAAGCCTGGTTCACGTCGTTAGTTAGATAGAAATAATGTTGCCATTAGAGTAGCTGAATCTTCTTATTGTTTAGCTTACGGTGATGCGTTAAGTGACCGTCCTGACAATGTTCGCAAACTCTATCATAAGGACTTGAATGGCCCGGACCGGACGATTAAATGAACAAATGAACGGTAGCAGATCTTTGCCAAGCCATCAGATGAAGATTAGAGTGAAAGACAACAGAAGCGTTAAAGAATCGTCTTGCAGACAAAGAAACCGCAAATAGCGCTCACACACTCTCCAAAGGTGCCACCTCGCTTGTCGTAAAAATCAATAAAGGGCTTAAGCACGTACGGCGATATACGATCTGGTCACCAACGACAAAATCAAGCCCTTTGCCTCTAGCCAATACAGAGATGAAGCGTTTCTACTAGATCTCCCACAATTCAATGGAAACTCACGGCATTACTGGAAGTTCATTCAGCAGTTCTAATATTTGATCAAATAGAAAGTTCCAGATTGCCCGCAGAAGTTGATGCGCTTAGTTAATCAATGCCAATGTCAGGCGCGTGAAGCCATCTCTGAACGATTTGGTGGTGATCCGGATGGCGACTGCGCAATGGTGAACGATATCCTATGGGATACCCACCGTAGGGACCATATGGACACTAAAGCCATAAGCAAAGACCTATTCAAAGGGCTGTAAAGATCTCATGGCGACCCAGATTTCCTGAACGGTTGATCATAAGGATGCGTAATTTCCAGCTAGTCCCTCGACAGAGAAGACGTGAAGCTGAACACAGACGCTAACGCATTGTGTGCACGCTAAGAGACGATTCTAGGCGTCTAGCGCATTCGTAAACCTCGTTTCGATGGCTTGCACTTGTTCTTAAGGGCGCACTTTTTGTTGTCTAACTTCCGGCCGCAAGGTCAGACATATTGATTTCAATTCCGCTCTGAGTCACGCGTGCGTCCGCTCTTGGTTTCCACACTTTACCGTTCACGTTCAGATAATAAAACCAGGTGATTCGCTTTCTAACGCCTTCTCTCTAGACCGGGTGATTAATAATGAGACGCACTTATACCGTATCGCGTAAAAGCTTCTCGGTTATCGAATTATAGCTACCGTTGCGTTAATCGTAGAATACGAGCTTTATACCAGTAAAAAGGTAACGCTCCCACTTTACGAAAATTGGTGACTCTGACGTTAGTAAGAACAATATCTGTGATCAAAGAACATCTGCGCAGTATTTTTATTCGGTGAGCGTATCATTTTCTAATTTTGCACGCACGTATTAACTTTGACGATTGACTTACTTTTGACTCACATTTGATTTCGATTATCTTATTTTGCGTTACCTACTTGATCGAATTACTCGGTATTACTTCATCGTTATTTTGTCATTTCTATATTTACACTGGCGTGGATCCATCGTATTTTAAGATCCCAGAGTTTAACCGTCAGGACGTTAAGCTCTGGCTTGCTACATTCGATAGATTTTTGAATCTTCAGGCGTGACAGACAGCAGAATGCGTTTCGAGACGATGCTCTATCAGCTGCCGCCTGATGTAGCAAGCACGGTTAGAGACATAATGCTGAATCCGCCGCCGGGCGACCCTTACAGTGCCCTTAAAAAAGCACTAGAACAGCGTTTCACCAAATCTGAAAACGTGCGCATGAGACAGCTGTTCCAAGGGTTAGAGATGGGCGATCAACAACCATCTCACTTACTCCGACACATGGAGGATTTCACAAAACTATTCGCCGCCAGTAATTGATTCTTGCGCACCCTGTGGGTGGAACACCTTCCACCCGCTTTTCAAACGACGGCTTCCGTATTACTGCGCACATTGCCTTTCGACGAGGCACCGTCGTCCATCGCCGACATCATCGGTTACGTGCCGAGTCCAACATCGATCGCGGGCCTCAAGGCACAACGCGTAACCGCACAGCCGTCAAACAATCGACCAGCTGACGCAACCATGAGCACTGGCCTAGATGCCATCAACCGTAGATTTGACGGTTTAGAACGTAGACTGTTCGTCTTAGCAATTCGACAAGACGGTCACCGATCTCTGATTAGATACTCTCGTCGAGATCGTTCGTTTTCCGCTCAGCGGCAGCAATCATTCCGCCGCAGTAGCTCGCGACGACGACGATCACCGTCGCCTACGATATGCTGGTACCATCGCACGTTCGGTACCCAGTCTCGTAAATGTCGATCGCCATGTTCCTTTAGAAAGGAAAAGTTAAGTTAGTTGGTCAGCAGAGACAGGCGACCTCACCTGCTGACCACGCTGCAAATGGTCGCTTATTTTACGTTCATGATAGAAATTCCGGCATTAAGTTCCTCGTCGACACAGGTGCGCAGGTTAGTTTAGTCCCCGTGTCCGCAGCAGATAAACACCGCCCTTCGTCCCATAACTTAACCGCCGCTAATCATATACCGATCGTCACGTACGGCGAACGTTCGTTAACGTTAAACCTAGGTCTACGTCGTAATTTCTCGTGGATATTTATCATAGCCGACGTTTTGCAAGGAATTCTTGGTATCGACTTTTTACAGCAATACCGTCTCATCGTCGATGCGGCACGACACCGTCTTGTAGATTCGGAGACTAAAATATACACTATAGTTAAGCGACAATTTATTCCACTAATTAGTCCGATCGTCGCACTACCGCGTGCCGCCGAACCATATGCTTCGATTCTAGGAGAATTTAGGTCTGTCTTTTACACTACCTAAGCGTTGCCGGCAGTAACGACAAACGTCGAACATCATATCTATACCCACGGCCCGCCCGTCCACGCTCGTCCACGTAGGCTGACGAGAGAAAAACTCTTAGTCGCTCGCGTAGAATTTCAGCACATGTTAGATCTAGGCATCGTTAGACCGTCAAACACCCCTTGGGCATCCCGCTCTGTATGGTACCCAAAAAGACACCCGGCGACTGGCCTCCGTGTGGTGATTATCGTGCTTTAAACAAAGTCACCACACCCGATCGTTATCCGTTACCTCACGTACACGATCTAACTTCGTCGCTCGAAGGTAAGCGCTTTTTTAGCAAAATCGATCTAGTTCGCGCGTATAATCAAATACCAGTCGCCCCACAGGACTTATTGAAGACGGCAGTCATAACGCCCTTTGAACTATTCGAATTCTTGCGCATATCTTTCGTCCTCAATAACGCAGCCCAGACTTTTCAACGTTTCATGGATGAAGTCTGCCGAGGCTTAGATTTCGTTTTTTGTCTATTTAGCTGATATTCTCCTCGCTAGTCGTACACCGGAGGAGCACGCGACGCACCTCCGCGAACTTTTCGCTCGTCTAGCTAAACACGGCGTTACGGTTAATGCGGGGAAGTCTTCGTTTGGTTTGAGCCAAGTTGACTTTCTGGGACATCGCATTACCTCCGATGGTATCATTCCGCTTCCAGAAAAGGTTCAGGACATTTTAGACTACCGGTACCAACGTCGCTAAACAACTTTGATGTTTCGACGGCTTAGTTAATTATTATCGCCGTTTTATCCCAAACTGCGCAAGCCATTTGCAGCCTCTGACCGATCTGCTGCGTGGCAAGATGAAACGTCTAGAGTTCAACGATGCCGCACGAGCGGCATTCAAAAAGCTTAAGGAAGCTATCGCCAAGGTTGCCTCGCTCACACAGTGCAAGTCTGGCGCTCAGCTTTCGATAGCAACCGACGCGTCAGATATCGCCGTAAGCGCGGTGCTCCAACAACACGTTGACAGCACCTGGCAACCCTTGGCATTCTTTTCGAAACGCCTACAACCGACAGAAAGTCGGTACCCGGATGTCGGCAGAGAATTACTAGTCGTTTACCTTGCGATCAAACATTTTCGTCATATGATAGAGGGTTACGAATTTACGGTCTTCACCGACCACAAGCCTTTGATCTACGCTTTTTACCGACCGAGCGACCGAAATTCGCCTAGGGTACTTCGACACCTGGACTATATTGCACAGTTTACTAGCGATACACGGCATGTTTCAGGTATCGACAACCCCGTCGCATATGCACTGTCACGCATACACAGTGTATCACTGCCAACCGCCATCGACCTGCATGCGATGGCTGACGAACAGACTGGAGACCAAGAGACGCATGAGGCACTAAATAGCACGTCCCTAAAGATCGAACCTAGGGTGATCCCTAATTCGTCGACTACTATTTTAACGGATGTTACGCTGCCTCAACCCCGACCGTTCGTCCCAGTTAACTTTCGTCGTAAGGTTTTCGACGCCTTACACGGTTTTTCGCACCCTGACGCACGAGCGTCAGTTAGACTCGTTACTAGTCGTTTCGTCTGGCCGAACGTCAAACGCGATGTCACGCGTTGGACACAACAGTGTATAAGTTGCCAAAGAAGTAAGGTAACTAGGCATACAAAGACGCGGATAGGCACATTCAAACCGCCACACGCACGTTTTAAGCACGTGCACGCCGATCTTGTAGGTCCGCTCCCTCCGTCGGGAGGTTTCACC
>JALGAQ010000009.1:1794913-1823635 GCA_028829895.1 Sinotaia quadrata | reverse complement strand
CTGAAGAAGCCTGGACATTTGCAGCATACAAAGTAGATGCTAAGGCGATTCAACAGCATGGGATTGGTTCACTAAGTTAGACAATTGCGATTTTAACGTCCACAAATTGCCCGTAGAGGAAAAAATTCTGAATTCGACTAACAGAGGCTTTAAACACTTGTGAAATATAACAGTGATAAGTCAATTTTGAATTAAAAGAAAAATAAACTAACATCATAGAAAGCTTAATTCGCTGAGATTAGCCGAAAATCTGGATCCTAGGTACATCACGAGCCTAAAAAACCTTCAAAGAAAATGGCTTTTAAATTGCTTGCCTGCAAACGATAAACAACAGGTTCAAACCGAATCGTGACGGAAATTAAGAAATAAATCCTATAGAAAAATATAAAACACAAAAGGACTGGGTTACTCCAGTAGATACGCCAAAATCAAGACTCAAGCATGACCTCTATCGAAAAATGACCATGTTCTGCATTCGATGGGACTGAGAGAGAAGGTTGTACTGGAAAATGTTCAAAAGAAACATCACGGTCACCAAGGAGTTATAATTAGCTCAGCTACACCGCACGGAATGCCATCTTTTCCGCTCCCTGTGCAGCCATTAGGGTGGCGTTAATTTCGACAATGAAAAGAACTTTATAAACTTGCTCAAAGAATTTTTGAAAACAGGCTGGGCAATTTTCGACGAAATGGCATCGACAAACTATTCATAAGGTGGGAGGAGGTCGTAACTAGCAACGGCGAATGTATAATCAATTAATTATTACTATTATTTTTTCTTCAAATAAAGTCTTTGATAAAAGCGCTACAAACTTATTCCCCAACTCAATATATCTACTTGATAAATCTGCTTGCTGTTTTTATTTAACTCAGCTTCTTTATATCGACTGCATTGTGCAAACAAAGCTCGCAATGGGTTGACTGATACATATGTCATAACGTGTGTCCATCGACGCAAAACGGAATTTTGATGTGTAGCAAAGAAAATGGCAGATAACTTGATTAAATGTAAATAAACGTATTGCTTTTGATCCGTGACACTGATCTGCATATAGATAGAGATGGCGGCTGTACAAGTAGAAAAGGCTAATACAAAAAGTGGAACAAATAAACTAAATTAAAACGGCTCGTTATTTAGATGTCGAAATACCAGTCACCTACTGGGACAATTTTTCCTGACTACTAAAGAACTCACAGTTTTAGGTATAATAGTGATAACAAATGAAAACATTATATCTATACGAAAATGCAACCGATGTAAAAACTACTTAACATTTATTTCACAGTGAACTGCCGAAGAGGCACACAACAATCCACCATGGATGCGAAAAAATCGCGGTGGGAAAATAAAACAATTTGCGTCAAAAAGTATGTGTACCGCGCATGTAAATATCATAAGTTTGCAGTGACCCACGCATCGTAGCGATGCAGATATATCCGAGGTCCCGTCGACTGAAGCTGCATTGTTGAAGCGACTTTGAGCTTCTGCCGTACAACACTCCGTTGTAGGACACGACGATGGATGATGCTCCACTCGCTCAATTTGGTAACCCAACCTATTCAGATGTGTCTTGATGCAAGCATCCACTTCCGGTGTGTCGTACTTGTCAATATTCCTTTCCCAGGCAGATTGGATCAGTTCCGGATCGCATACTGTGACATCCAAAACGAGAGCAGATCCACACTTGATCACGATTAAGTCTGGTATACAGTAGCTGGTCTTGAGGGGAATCCGAGACTCATAAAGGGCGTCCATTCTGTTACTGACAAAGTATCAGTTTGTACACGTCGTCGTGCCGCTTACATTGACTATCATGGTTTAAAGCACATTTTTGCAACATATGGCGGAGACTTTCTGGCTTGCCACAATGCCCACGGCACATGATGTCATCCTTGTTCCATCCCCACCGAGCTTGTCGTACTTTTGTTTTCAAAAGACCGCATCGCAACTGGATCATGCGAACATACAACCCTGGAAACAATTGAGAGTTCTCCAACATCAAAGAGCTTTAATGTGGGCATTGCTTGAGAGGTCGAAGTAGAGCACCGTCAACTGATGAATACAGCTCGTTCTCCCAAGCAGTGTTCACATCCTTGCGCAGAACTGTCCTTTGTTTCCCGTTTGAGACGACGGCTTGTGCAATTTTCAAAGACGGGGCAACGCATGTGACAGTGTCTGCCAAGCGTAGTATTGGCGATGGAGATGCACAAAGACGATTAAGGCGTTCCCAACGTAGATGGGGAATTTTCGAAGCAAAATGTGTCAGTCCTAGTCCCCTTGAGCTAACTGGTTCATGGAAGTATGAAACTGGAGTTTGCTTCGGGAGCCGAAACCACTTCCGAACATACTGGCAGGTAATTTTATCCAGCGCTTGTGGACTACTCCCAGACACAGTGAATGCAGTAGTTTTAGGAGTGCGTTCTGTCGTAGCATGTTCATACGCTGTTGAGGTTTGAGAGACGCAGACGACAGATTGTCTAAAAAGAATTGGAGATTTGTAGGAAAATTCATGGGTGTCTTTCCATGTGGGGTGAAGTCAATTTCGAGGTAACGGAAACAATCATTCACGCCCAGAGGATCAATATTGCCGTCTTCAAATCTCAGTTTTTCTGGTTCGACAGCTGTTAACTGTCTGGACTTGCTGCACACAATGCTTATCGAGTGACTTTTAAATTGTTTTATACTGAGCCTGTTAGAAGGGCGGCAGACCGTAGCTTCGACACTTTGTGTTGCAACTCATTCAAACATCCGGTGAACAACAGCAAGTCGTCTGCATAGGCGATCGCGTCAACCTAGTTTCCTTCAAGGGGAAGTTTATGATTCGGGTCCGCCAGTTCAAGGATCTCGTCAAGGACCATGAATAATAATAATAATAATAATAATAATAATAATAATAATAATAATAATAATAATAATAATAATAATAATAATAATAATAATAATAATAATATTTTTATAAAAAGTAATAATAAATCGTATTAATGTATAAAAATAATTGATATTAAATAAACGATGTAAATATTAGTGGTTAGCTAACTAAATTAAGGAAAATAATGTTCAGCGAAATTAAACTGGGTGACAAATACCATTGTCGAATGTGTCCCATGGCTGCCAACAGTAATCATCATTCATCTTTATTATCTGTGATAGAAGGTGCAACTTGAACGAGCCTCCACAATAACAAATCGTGCATAAAAGTTAGTGAAAGTAAAATATCTGATGATAGTGATTTTTAAAACTTAAAATAGTATACATAAATAATAAAAAAGATGTTAAAAATATCACTAATAAACTTCAAATTTAATAATTAATGCATGAATGAATATTAGGAAATAGGTAATGCAAAAAGTATGAGGCAGTTACAGGGTAAACTGTATGATCCGATGATTTGGTCTATCGACGTCTAATAAAATAGAAAAGCGAAGAAATGCAATCAACAGATGAGAAACCGTGATATACGTCAACGTGAATGTACAGTTCATGGATGATGTAACAGCGCCATATAGAAAATGTGATTGCGAAACGGATTAAGCAAGCACCGACGAAGGAGCATGCGTTACATGGATTTTTCTGCTTTATATTACTGAGCGTAGTATATTTTTTGTATTGACTTATTAAATGCAGCATAACACTTAAATATTGCTTACGGATAAAGTGAGTTTTCCTTGTAACTAAAGACAAGGGTTAGTAGTAAACACAAAACGAAAGCAGTGCAGCAGTTTTAATGATGCTAAATGGGCTTTCGAGCGTAAAACAGGAGAAAGGTTTTCTTTGGCAATGGCGCTGCCTTGGTCTGTAGAAATTCTTTTGCGGTTAGACAGATGAATGTATCTGCCATTGAAGGCCAAATATTGCTGAGTTGGGCAAAATGTGACCTGAATGATGAATCTAAAAACTAGAACCCTTTCCATGTATTGTTGAGAAACATTTAAACTCCAATTCATTGTTTCATGCTAGTTTTATACTGAGATTATTGACATCAATTCCTTCATCGAAAGAGCTTAAACCCGGCAAAGCAGCACAAACATTAGACAAGATAAGTTCTTAGACTGGTGGCTATGATGCTTAACTAAGAGTCAAATTTATGGATGTGTATACGCATTCCGGTTACTGTATTACCGCATGAATGATTCCGAGTCACGTCATACGGAGAGATAGTTTGACGAAATTCCGTGAATGTTAACCCAACTGACATAGGATGAAGTGGGTTGGCGAATCAATCGTATCCTGTCAACCGTTTCAACAATAGAATACTAATTCACCGTGCTGTTATTACTTACACACAAACAGTACTTACAGAGCGAAGGATAAGTTTCTACCAAGCTGTACTGTTTGTGCGAGAATTTACTAAAATGATAATTACACTTTCTGTGGACGGGTTCACAAGTATGGTGTATGTGGATGCTATAAAATGCGCCGGATGACTTGAAAAATTAAGGGTCATTTAAAAACCTACGAGATTCCAAGTTGGTACAATAAAACTAAATAAATATATCAAAAATTTGGGTGCGGAATGTTATCTGCTTGTTCATGGTAAGTATTAAGACTTAAATAATCAATTATTCATTAGTGCATATGGCTTCACTAAGGTTGTATTTCAAGTCACACTGGCCAGATCACCTAACCCAAACCAACATGTTTCTGTAGAGTATATAGATGAGCCAATTGTGTTATAGTGCATTGAAATTTTTAATTGAAGTCCACAGAAATAGTAAATTCTCTGAGCTCGGATCCACTAGTTCTAGCATCCACGATTCGAATCTCAAGCAAATAAACCGATTAGCAAATAGCAATAATGGTGTTCGGACTAGAGAAAATCGCGCGCTGGGTGTAAATACAAGAATACAAATTAATTGATGCGGTGTGCTAAGCACGGTACTTTAAAGTAGCGAAGTGTAAACGCCATACTCACAAGGACAACGAAGATTCAACGTGGTCCAATTGTGCAACTTCCTGCAAAGATTAAGCATAAGTCTAGACCATATGTCTAACAATGCAGTTCTTCAACAAGCCGAACTTCACAGGATCCTGGGTCTCCTGGCATATATGGTCCTGCTGTGACTTGGCAAAGTAAAACGATTGAAAGAACATCGCAGTCCGAATGCTGTATTATTTGTTGAATTTGCCAGTAAGTGCAGATAAGTCGGAAAGTTCAAGCTAGGCTACGATGGGCAAAGTACCATAAGGATGTCAGTCGGTCAAAGCTGACGATTTGGAAACCAAATGTTTGATTTCTTAATAGCAATGAAAAATGTGCCTGCCAATACACAGTAAATCAAATACGAGTAAAAATATTGATAATAATAATGATGGTATAGTTTTAATCTTTCTATATTCAGCAAAAATACTTTGTAACTATTAGTATTACCATTTAGATTTCATACTAGCAAAACTGGTTAGCAATAGTAGTCGAAACAACATGAAGACGTCGGCTAAAGAGTAAACCGGAATCAAATGCAATCGCATGATTTAAGAAGTCAAACGACAACCATATACAGAAGCTGTGAAAAAATTGGCTCATTTCTTGTAGGCATCCTCAGTCACAGACGGTGAAGCAGTAAAACTAAATAATAAGATAAAGTGATGTAAATGATAATGACAATAAATGAATAAAAAATTAAATGATCAATGCATTTATAAAAAATATAAATAAATAAAAGTAAAATTGAATAAATTAAATTCAGGTGAATCGCACCATAGACTTTCGAGACAGATGAAAGCCAGAAGTATATTTCCTCGCCTGAGCAAATGTTTCAGGAGTGAACCGCGAAACAAATAGTGTATGTCTGTGAATGCAGAAAAGTAATTCGAACAAAGCAAGCCATTTTTGCACACATAATGTGCTACATAATAATTTGCTGACGTCGAAGGAGCGCAGATATTGATGATTTTTTCTCGTCAAATATACTAGGTTTAATGTTGGCTATTTCATAATCGTTTTCCTCTGACGAAGTTATAACAACGATTATTTTCCATATTTCCTAGCTTTTCGGATTTTGAACGTGAATCTCAATTGCATGGTGATCCATTTTCTTGTTTTGACATTCCATCTAGTGCTAGGACTTGATTTTTTGTTTCTCCCAGGTCAGTGTACTGCCTCTAATCGCCTCAAGACCTGTTGGGTTCCGCCCACTCGTCATGTGCAAAAAATCAGTTGGCCCATTCAATCTCGCTACATAACTTTCTGAATATGACAGCAGTCAAAGCAGACAGCCTGTAATGTCTTACCTCAACGTCTCAATGACGTCTGATGTTTGGAACTAGTTTGTTATTTCAAACAACGCGCTATTCTCAAGCTCCGATTAAAACTTCTTGTACTCCATAGACATCCCCTGATTGTTTTTTATGAATTATTGTATGTGCCTTTTCAATTAACTGGGTTCCAATTTTAGACAAAACGATGTGCGTCGGTATATGATATCGAGAAAGAGAGCCTAGAACACACCATTCCAAATAGACATGATTGCACAGTCTACACTCACGCCGACGCGATTTGTGCAATTGAGGTCGGAATAAAGGAAAGCATATCCTCTTCATTGGCCGTTACGCTGACAAATGCCCATTTGACCTGACCCCTAACAAGCACCCCCCCTATAAAGTGCAAAAGCTTAAGTTTAGATAGATGCTGTCTCCATGTCCAAATATGAAGCAGCTAATAAGCATTTGTGGAAAAGCGAAATGACAGGCATATTGTAAAGACGAACATCGATCAGTAAAATTTTATTGGTGACGTTATACTTCAATACGGATTATCGTTGTCAAACATTGTGAATGGGATTATTTTGTTTTCATATTTCGTTTGTGACCTGTATATCGTATCGTTGAAAAGCAGTCCTGTTGTCCATCAATCGATATAACAGTCAAGGGTCATTTTGTTAAGTTTTCTAATCAATAACACAGATTCTGAAGTAACCCGACCCGGAAGCCATGACGACATTGCAGAACCGTGAGCAGCTGTTATATTCTTCATTCGGTGGGTTCACGTCATAAGCTAAGGACTACATGTTTTCTACAATTTTAGTAGGTTTGCCCAAAAAGGAAATCTATGCGTATTTGGTAACTCGGCATGCGCGAGACCAACACAAGTCCATCGCAGTCTACACTGAATAGATATTAGCATTACATATAGTATGGTTAAATCGTAAATGTGAAAAGTTTGCAAATATTAATGGTAAACGGCAGACAAACGGAAAACATCCTCCACAACCTTCATAAGCATGGCTCGTATATTTGTCTTACATAACCAAGTGTTGAGTGGTTCACTGATATCACGCTCGTAGCTTGAGTGATAGATTAGCAAAGGATAATCTCGCCTGACTAATGAGAGTCCAGATCTCACTTTCAACTCCTCCTCATGCATTTATCCTAATGCCCAGGCAAAAAAGGAATTATTGGCGATTTCAAAGCAATAAGCAAATAAAGTGAGCAAAACCAATGCTATTCATCCGGTCTTGCAGTATATGCTAGCAATTTTGTAGTGCGAATAACATTGTGATTATTTTCGTCTCGGCAACCACTGAGTCACTTTTCCAACAAAGCAGATTTAGTTATCCGTTAGTTAACGCAACCATGGAGAGTTATTGAGAGAGCTGAGTTGAATAATTCGGCAATTAGGACGTTGAAGAGGATTGGTTGAATTGGGCACCCTTGGTGCATATCGGATCATATTGAGAATGCTACAATTGTGTTTCTGTACACGTGTATTTTAGCTTTTAAAGACAATGCCGGAGAGATGGCATTAGCATGGTCGATGCCAAGGATTAATTTGTGGTTCGCCCGACCTTTCTTATCTTCTTCAGTTAGTCATGTCGTATAAGATGGTTTACCATGAAATTATACCTCAAAGCTCCTTCACGATGCTCCTTATCCATTAAAGTTACGCAATGCTTTTCTCGTTGGTTGAAATCTCAAAATTTTGTGGTCATTCATAAGGTGCAGTGTATACGTCTGACAGCCTTTGATTTCAATCGACTGTCATCCAGGCTAATTGCTTGCAACGCAATGATAAAAGAACCAATACAAATATGTTTGCATTAGCATACAAGCTACACACCCTTTTTCAAAATGCTTTGCATCTGCTCAAAATACAAACATACGCTACTGTTTTAACATGCCTTTCAGTTGGGCCACACGGGTTGACGCTGAGATCCAAAACAAATATCAGTGATCACACGCTTTGATATCAGATCTCACGCGAAATATAATTTCATTCAATTGCATGCTCTATCTGAAGCAGATCAATAGGTATGTGTACCATGAAAGTCATATTGTGATTGGTGAACTTAAGTTATGAATCCGTCAGAGTATAATAAGATGATGAATGGCAAAAATTAGGTTAGTCTGAGGTTTGAAACTGTTTCAAATTCCTACATGTTCGACGAAACTCTAATTCAAAAGGTATATTTTCAATCCCATCTATGTACCAGATATCGTGTAACCTTGAAGGACAATGAGAATTTCTCCAAGGACCATGCCATTCATGTGATGGAAAGACACATGAGGAAGCAGCAGGCTCATGGTATCGGCCGTATATTCGAAGACCGACTGACCATAGAAAAGACGCCAGAAAGTAAAAAACATCCATTTCGTCCATGGGTTGGATATAGTGAGATTGAAGACATACAACGTTACAGAGAATATTTCGTTCTAAGCGTCAATTCAGCAAGAAGTAATCAAAAGTTTTATGAAGTTTACAAATGTAAAACGAAAGCAGATGCTGAGCAGTTTGAGGACTATATTAAACAAGCCATGGCAGATCCTGAAAATCGAATCCGTGATGGTCTCATCATTGATATGGCAGAGGTCATAGATGATCCAAAGCGTGCACGGTCTTTATCGCATTTGGAATTTCAGACCACTGAGGAGTCTTTAGATGGCGATTTCTCAACTAGAATTGAACAGATGACCAGTCCAATACGTCCCGAGGCTTCCGACGATGTTTTACCATCCCCTCCACCTGAGAAACCCAGACCAGTGGTAACACCTGTTGATATTCAAGTACCCGTGTTTGCTGCCAGACCCGAAACATCTCCACGCGTCATTCAGAAGCCAGGACGCACGGGACTCTATGATGTGACATATATCAAATTTGATGCGATCACTCGGAACCCGTTTGTCAGCGACTATGGTCCTGTGTACATGTTTTGCGCTCACTAAATGTGAAGAAAATGTATAACACCCTGGTTACAACCCGTTCGCAATTACGCAGTATTTATACCGAATGCCTATGGATCGTGACCGAAACAGCTGCATTATAGGCGCTGAACTTTGTACCTATTGTTAGGCTGAATGAATTTTACACACTGATTGGCAACGCTTCAACAACACGTAAATTTCACCTATTGCTTACATAATTTGTAAGTGATGCTTTTGTCTTATATCTGCATCATTACTATTGTTAGATTTACCTTTGCAATACATAACTGATTTTTAAAAGCATGGTTCAAAACTGTTTCAAATCTTACAATTAGCGCCTCTTTATCAGGGCTGTTCGAGTAAGATCGAGCACTACCTAGGTAGTCTCACAAAAAATAGTAAGCAACTTATTCTGCACTTGGGGAATCCAGTTGAATAAGCCAGAAATGTCATGCATTTTCGATGAGTGAAAAATTGATAAAGAATAAATATTTCAAACTCAGGTGCTTAAATTTTTCATATGCGATATGAATGTTTTTCCTATAGATTTCCATATGGTCACAATATAGTGCCGTTGATGTTCCCAAAGTCATAACTGCTTTACCCATTTAGAATCCGCTTACATTTGTGGGAATTTGGATTGTGATCAATATATATATATATATATATATATATATATATATATATATATATATATATATATATATACTGATTACAATGCTTACGGTTGGCTTTATAATAATAACTTTGACTCTCATTCAATGTGATATCTGAACGAAAATTTTCAGTACACAGATAATGTTCATACTAAAAAGATATAATGTGTACGTCACTGTGGATGTATTTTCTTGATATACTTCTTGTTTAATTTATTCCGACTTGCTCCTTTACATGGAACCATCGGATTCGACGTTTGTGCGTATTACATCCGTCGACGCTCGAAGATTAGATTCCAAAAATTATGGTTATGTGTAGAAATACTAGATGATTGATAAGCTATGCTGGGTCGCAGAGAAGTGGTTGCGGCAATATCGGGTTGTCTGAACATAAGTGAGCCGAAGGTGAGCGCCAACTTCACCAACAGCTGATCTAATCACTTTATCAACAGTCTCCCTCATACAGCACTGAGTGGAACGATTATATCGTAAAATATACCTTCAATTATGAACTCATTTCCTAAACCGTGCGTTTCTCCTCATGCATTTCAGTAAATCAGCAGGTTAGGTTAACAATCAATGATGCTTTGTATGAATTATAAGGATAATAATTATTATTATTATATTAATAATAATATTGTTTAGGTGAAATTCTTCAGTGCCCAAAGGTAGCTCGTTGTATTGTGTGGTGCAAAAGTCGTGGGTTACCGGTTTCTATACAATTGTGCGATCGGAGGTCTTTTATTGACGACGCTCAAAAAAGTCCATCAATCGTTACTCAATTTGGTGAAGCTTATGACTAATTGTAGTAGCAGATGAAATTTCGTTTCTTAGATTGCTATGGGTGGTTGATTGATAATAGCGGAGTATTCATACTGTGAAAATCATCAATAATATAATGATGCCAAAAAGTGAACGTTGACAATAAAAAGTGGAATGTTTTTGTATCAGAAACCCATGTTCGAGTGCTCCAGTCACTGTCTTCAATTTTGATATCACATCCCGGTATATGAGCAATAAGATCTTGTAGCTAATTGTCTAACGCAACTGTAACAGTATCACGGGATGGCAAAAAGACACAACGAGCAGATTTATCTGAATTTACTTTAAATAGTTTTATGTAAATGATGCTAATCGCGTCTATCGGTAGTAAGATTATCCGCCAGTATTTTTCCGTACCGATAGTTGTACGATTTGAACCACTGAAAATTCTGACTTACCGAGACGATCGCATGATCTATAAAAAGGCACTTTGAAGCAAGTAGAAGTTGTATTTGAGAGACGGGCAGGAGAATGGCATTGACTTTCTTTATCTATGAAGCCACACATAAAAGCGTTAGAAGCAGCCTTTGCATATATTCCTCTGTAGAAGCCCGATTCCTTCACAATAATACCAAAGAATTTGAAACGCGTGTTGCTGAGATAGACCTCGTAGCGAATTCTCCTTGCAGGTAGGGACATTTCTAAATATTATGAGAATGTGGACTAGCAAACATCCAGATATTTGCAAAACTGATACACTACACGGTGACACAAACATATGAATACGTAAAGTTTCGGGTTGATAACTGGACTGATTTCCGTAGATTAGCCCTATTTTCTAAATTCATTTGAACAAGGGTTTAATGCTTCCAGTAGAAAGCATCGTCTGCTATAGACAAACGGGTCGGTCACAAGCTGGACAAGACAATATTCGTGTGAGCCTCGAAAAGATACGGGAGTAAGCTCAAGACAAGTAAGTTCAAGTAAGCTCAAGCGACCACGCCACGATGCTTCTCCAATCCGGAAAACGAGCCAAGCCTGAACGGGTACCAAACGTCTGGAAAGCCGATTTGGACCAACTAAGGTCAGACGCCCGTAATCTCAACTGGGACGCTAGTGATAGAGAAACGGTTCTGGAAAAACGGGAACTCTTGACAGACAACTACGAGGCGCTCTATAATACCCACTTTCCGCTCACGATCCCCGGTCATTGATCCAAGCGCCCTCCGTGGATCTCCTGGGAAGCCCAACGCCTATTGAAGCAGAGAAAGCGAGCCTGGGATTCCTACCGGCTTTCCAGTTCGGCAGCTGATTATGCCAAATACAAACGGATCAGAAACAGCTCTAAGAATGCTATCAAGGTAAGGAGATTCTTGTATCAGAAAAACCTTCTTTCCGAGGCTGACCATAATCCTAAAAGAATTTTCGCCTACGTCAACAGGAGGCCTCGATTTAAGGGTGGCATACCTGACCTAGTGCTACCATCTGGTCAGTTAGCTCAGGATGATGATTCCAAAGCTTCGGCCCTAGCTACTCAGTATAGTCTCGTCCACTCGAGGGAAAACCCAACCATGAAGGATGCTTACTTGGGGAGCTACAACCCAACGATCAACTCACCTCTTTCCGACGTCAATATCAGCGTTGCATGGATCGAGGCCCTTCTTGGGAAGATTAACCCTACGAAAGCCCCCGGACCTGACGGTCTTCATCCTCGAATTGTCAAGGCCCTAGCACACGAAATAGCGCCGCTCGTCGCAGACATCTTTCGCTGCTCGCTGGATACCGGTGTACTACCTGGCGATTGGAAGTCCGGGATCATAAAACCAATATTCAAGGGTGGCGATAAGGTGCGACCGGCCAACTACCGCCCGGTGTGTATGACATCAGTATTCGTCAAGATGCTGGAGCGAGTGCTTCGCTTTGAAATCGATCGTCACTTGAAGGTTCATGGTTTGTTCTCTCCGGAGCAGCATGGCTTTACGGAGGGTAGATCCTGCACTACCAACCTTGTCATGACGCAGGAAGACTGGTGCGCCTCGAAGGAGCGTGGAATTCCTGTCCACGTAGTCATGATAGATTTCGCCAAAGCCTTCGATAAGGTTAACCACGTTGTCCTGCTACGCAAACTCCAATATCATGGAATCGTCGGGAAGGTGCTGAGGTGGATAGAGGCTCACCTAACTGGTCGGACTTGGAAAGTTCGCGTCGGGAAGGTCCTATCTGATGAGAGACTGCCAACTAGTGGTGTTCCCCAGGGAGCGGTCCTAGGACCCCGTCTCTTCACTATCTTCGTTCACGACCTGCCACAGTCCATTAAATCTGACTGCATCTTGCTCGCAGACGACCTCAAGATATGGAGAGAAATTACTTCGTCCTTCGACATAGTTGCTTTGCAAGACGACCTGGACCGGATCAGCAAATGGGCGGCTGTTAACCTACTGCCTATTAACGCACATAAGTCTTGCGTCTTAGCCCTAGGAGAAAACTTCGACCGAGCTAAATACTTCATGAAAGGTCAACCCTTGATCGAAGTTGATTCTACGACGGACCTGGGACTTATTGTTCGCAACGATCTGTAAACATGCGACCATACCAAAAAGGCTCGTAAAGCCGGGCTCCGAATGTACTGGATGCTGCGGCGCGCATTCGTCTATTGGACTCCATAGATTTCACGATTCTGTTTGCTACCTTCATACGTCCAGCAATGGAGTGTGCTGCCCCTGCCTACTTTCCCTGCAATAAGTGTGAAATAGCCAGTCTAGAATATGTTCAGCGTCTTGTCACGAGATCTATCCCTCATCTCAGGACTCTACCATATGAAGAAAGGTGCAGACAATTGAATCTTTTCACCATGGAGTACCGTAAGACCAGAGCCGATTTGATATTCCTGTTCCGCCACGTCGTTCTTGGCCACTTTCCCGAATACCAGGGGTACGTCTGCCGTCATGTCGATAGCCGTACGCGAGGCCATGAATTCAAGCTGCAGATCCAACGGACCGATGGACTTCCTCATGTGTACCGGCTCTCCCGCAGAGCCCCTCCCATCTGGAACTCCCTGCCGTCATCTGTTGTCACTGCTACTTCTGTTCACGCCTTTAAGGCTGCCCTTGACGCCCTTATGAAGAATGCCGAAGGTGGCGAGAAAAGGTGAACACCTGGAAGACATCCTTCTTCACGCGTCATCCCTCGTCCGACTTGCCATGAAGAGGTGAACACAGGCTACTGAAGCCTACTGCCTTCGACGAAATGAATATGAATATGAATATGAAGACAATGGTGCGTTCAAGATCTCGGCCTCTCCTACAATGACGTAATCAAAAGAGTAACATTTTTTCAGATTAGAACGCCTGAATAAAATGATTACTATATGTACAGCTGTAGTATGCTTAGTACATTTAAGTTTTTGCCTAAGTTTCCGTGAATAAAAAATAGTGCCTATTCATAGAATGACACATTTATGAGCTTATAATACAAGAACAATTGAGGAAAAATTAATACAAGTAAAGTTTGTCAGCTAATAATATTTTTGTATCAATACAATATGCGTCGTACAATGACGATATGGTTATCGTTCATATATTTCCCGTTGTGTCTGTCCGTTTTCTGCCGAATTATCTATCTATGAATTACATCGTTTATGCATAAATTTATAAGCACTGTCTTCTGCACTTGACCATTTTACTTGATGATTGGCCGATTGGGCCCTCAATTGAATTTGTTGCTAACATGGAATACTGCAAATTCGAATGTATATAGGCGCACCTAAATCTTTCATGCGAATCAAGTGTCATGATGGATGCTTGGGTTCACATTTTGACAGTTCATGTCAGTTCATGGTAACATACCCGTTTAGATTACGACGGAAGGATATCTGTGTCAAGTTTCATTTTCTAGGGAATGGAATAATCCGTGATTTGTTTTTTTCGTTCGACCCTTGCTTTGTTCTCCATGCGATGCATATTGTGCCAGCCTGCCGCCTTTATCCATCATTAAGTAATACAGCCATGATTGCTATAATAGCAGAATTGTGTGAATTAGTATGTCGAAGAAAACGAAGTCTTTATCTATTTATTTTCATGGCTGTTTTGATCAACATTTCTTTTCATAGTAAGTAGTCGTTACCAAACGTCTCTTCGCAAATCTCTTCGTCCATCGTCGCACTGGTTAACGGACACATTTCGTGTTCTAAGCTTGTGAAAAATCCTTGAGGCAGAGAAATCTTATGGTGAGGATTCGTCTCGGTCAGGTACTGTCATTTGACTGACTTGAAGAGGTTTCTTACCATGGTCTACATATACAAACAAGCTATCTGGTTAGTTAAAGCTGCCAACGCCGATATTTTGTCGATATGTGATTAACGCATGTGCAGATTGTAGCGGGTGCACAATAGAAAAGCTGATATATACACCACAGTTATGTTGAATTGTACCTTGAGACAACTAAGATAACGATCTTGGCAACTAATAAGAAAGTGAAAATGATCGAAACAGCTGGTGGCGTCTCAAAAATGCAGCGGCTACAAAGGTAGACTAAGACCACATGAAATCGTAGGATACAAAAATAACCAGAAAATGCACGTATATTCGAAGTCAAATACTTACTGTGGAAAAAGTTCTTGTCAGTTGTGGTCTCTACAATTGCAGACGAAATTGGAGTAAATGAAACACAAGTAAAAGTATAATTTCTTACAAAAAATACATATACAAAAAATTTAATAAACTAAAACAAGAAAGTTTCATATAATAATAAATGAACAAACTTGGAGCTGTATGGAAACTGCGACAAATAAAGGAAATATTGACAAAATTAATTATTCAGGGTTGCAAACACCATAATCTCCTGTGACTGTACAATACAGTATGTATATGCAAATCCGGGTCAAACATTCAAGGTCAAATCTTTAAATTCCGATTGATATATCACGTCATAGGTCTTGCATCGCCAATCGACTTGTTGTAGGTGGTCGATTCAATTAATCACTTCAGAGAATTCGCATCACATATATCATTCTTGTCTAACCAACAGCTATGGTTTCAGCAATTGATGAGATGTACACCTTCCGGTTGCAGCTTTGAACTTTCGAGATCATACGAATTGCGTATTCCGCATGACACTGGGTGATACTATATGACGCTGATGATAAATTTGGTTACGCCTGTACAGATACAGAGGGGATGAAAGGAGCATTGCAGCATTGCAAATATTGGGATCTAGGGGGGGGTGAACGTCAAAATCTAGAACGTATCGGTAGATATCAGTTAACTTTATTCGACCCTTAGAAAATGTTAAGTACAAAATACACGAAAAAAGTATAAATCCACGAAGCACAGTAGTACGCAGATACAGCGTAACAGCAAAGCAAGGGTACAAACAAGTGTCAGATAAGAAAACCCGTTTTAAGTCCAGGAGAGTTGTAGACATCAAGAATAGATGGAGGTTCGAAATAGACCTGAACGTGTGAATTTCATGCCTCAATTGTCCTAAAGCCTACATCAAACTTAATAATAAAATGGTTTGAATATTTCTGTAGTACACAGTGTGAGCAGTATAAACGTCATAATTGTATGATTTTTCTTTTCTGTTTTTCTTATAATGTTGGTCATCTTTATCAAGAGAAGACAGTTGCCTTTACAGCTTCACTTTTCATGGCACCGCATTTAAGACATAGGTGCCTTTGCCTTCTATGTATTTGGCTTAGATATCTTCTATAAGTTTAAAAAGGCTTGTGACCGATTGAAAAACAAAGTATCTTGGAAACAATCGACGTATTTTATTATTCTACCAAAGTTTCGGTCTGCTACTGCATGACCTTTGTAAAGGTAAAAAGTGTAGAGAACATCGGCTTAGATATCTGTTTATGTCAAGTCCACACGACTGACCACTGTTCCATATTTTGTGTGTCACAGCAGCACTTCTTCAAGTTGAAGGTAAATGTGTGTAGGATGATAGCTCTAATTAATCGGCCCCCTGGAGATGCTGTCACAAAATAAATTCAGCCTTTGAAGGAACGAAAGACTAGAACACCTGGGTTCCAACAGCGATGAGCAACGATCAGGATTGTATACAATCATGTGACTTCAATCAATATATAACATTGACTCCATTCCTTCCTTCATCGTTTGATGAAAGTTCACGGTGGTGGATTGAAACGTCAAGAAATATAAAAAATGATTGACTCCAAGCATTTGTTTTCACAATTAAAAATTGTTTGAATAAAATCAACTGATGTGAAAAATGAATGAAGCAAATAATATGGTTAATCATGTAAACAGGCATCAGGTAACAGTTTCCGTATTTTAAAATGCACAGGAAATGTATTTGAATGAACAGATTATTACCCATTTTTGTATTCATCAGATGATAAATAATCTGGTAACATTTTGTTAAATATACATTTTTAAGGATAAGAATTTACTCTGTACCATCAAGAATAACGTGTTTGTTTTGGCAACCATCAGTTTCGAGAGACTATGGTGTTTGTCACTCCTCTTTGACTTATCCAATATTTTTGGTTTATATAACAATCTCTTAATTTTCTTAATAATTTGTACCATCGAGAATAACATGTGGACCAGCAATAATTCCTTGTAGACCACAGCAGCGGTTCAGCGAGATTAACTGGTTGACGCATCTGAACTACGTGTATAAAATCTCAATGTGATTATATTTGAGAAAATATAAAATGATTGAGTTGAGCTATCTATTACTTAAAATCAATTATAAGAAAGATAAATAGGACAAATTCGAAATGGTGCATAAATTGACCGGGATTATCATTTGTCAAACGTTTTAGTGACAGAAACGTGTTCATATGCGTTATAGATGTGAAATGTATGAAACGATGTGTCTAACTAACTGCCATCCAAAAATGATTTTGTAGTGCGAATGAGTGGAGAACGATTTCACCAGTTCACCTCTAAAGCGTTTGGGGCATCATATGTAAATAGTCGTGTGACTACTTATTAGTATTTAAAATACGGCTGTCAAATTATAGGTGAGACGAATGTGAACAATCTGCATCTAGATACATGCGTGGAGGGTCGATGGATCACAAAATGTTTTCCGTTTTGAACTTTGCTGATAAAGTTGTTAATGGCACGCAAGGTTAACGAAATAGAGAGAAGAATCATAAACAAACTAACAGCCAGATAATAATGACTGTAAAATAGAAATTCGAGGCTTTCAGTAAATATTCTCTGTTATACTTGCCCTTCAATGTTGATGTACTGTTCAAATGCACCCTTCTCAATTCAAACTACATGATATTTGCACATACAGTGTGAAGATAATTGTACAGTGTACTATGCTAATTCAATAGTTGAATTATTCCTTAGACTAAACGGTTTGTTTCCACAGATGCAAGATAAGATTTTCTGTTCGTCCGAAATAAATCAGCGGAAACACTTTCTGTATTTGTACATATAAAGCCGCAAATAGGAAAACGGAAACATTACGCCCAATCACCACTTTATTTAAGTGTGTTCAATTACTTTAATAAATATCTAATTATAATATCAAATAATATGCTCCAATCCTACTCATGTGCAGACTGTGAAGTGGTAAATATTTCAAAGTTTCCGTTGAGTCCTTAAAACATTTCACAAAATTGTACCTTAAATTGTAACACGCACTGATTACGGAACGTTCAAATTCTACTAAGTTTTTCCGAAGCGGCTATAAGGATGACTAGAGTTGCTTAGGAATTAAGACCTTCTGTATAATATATGGTATATTATATGGTACAGTATAAAAGGAGTTTTAGCTGTTTGAAGTTTCTATCCCTTCAATACGTTCCTGTACGAAAATGGATTAGGATTTCGTCCTCATCAGCGCATGCGTTTAATAATTATTACTCAGTCAACTACAAATAAATTAGCCTTGAGCATCTAAGGAACATTCGCAATCAGTAAAAATTTTTAATGGAATTTACATAGCTAGAATAGTGTTGTCTTTAGTAATTGACCCCTATGTAACTGAGTTTGCAATAAGAATTTCATCATAGCTGTCAGAGTGCAATAAACAATTTGCTTCCGTCTAGCCAGAGAACGCGATTCTCTTATGCTGCTCAAAAAATAAATGGTGACACGTTATGGTTTGGGGTAAAGATATATATTAATAGAGCTCATACTATGGAAAAATGGATTGAAGAGAAGCTGAACAGAAAAATTGAGAACCATCACTATAAACATTTATTTCACAATGAATTGCCGAAGAGGCATACAACAATCCACCAAGCATGCAAAAACATCTCGGTGGGAAAATAAAACAATTTGCGTCAAAAAGTATGTGTCTCGTCGACTGAAGCTGCATTGTTGAAGCGATTTTGAGCTTCTAACGTACAACACTCCGTTGTAGGACACGACGATTGGATGACGCTCCACTCGCTCAATTTGGTAGCTCAATCAATTCAAATGTGTCTTGATGCAAGCGTTCACTTCCGGTGTGTCGAAATTGGCAATCTTCCTTTCACAAGCTGATTGGAGCAGTTCCGGGTCACATGCTGTGACATCCAAAACGAGAGCAGATCCACGCTTGACCACGATTAAGTCTGGTTTACAGTAGCTCGTCTTCATTCCGGTGAAGTCGATTCACAAGTAACGAAAACACACCCAAAGGATCAATAGGACCGTCTTCAAACCTCAGCTTTTCTGGTTCGAGAGCTGTTAACTGTCTGGACTTGCTACTCATAATTCTGATCAGGTAAATTTTAGACTGGTTTATACTCACCTCTACAAGAATGGCAGCAGACCGTAGCTTCGACAATTTGTACCGCAAATCCTTCATACATCCGGCGATCAGCAGCAAGTCCTCTGCATCGGTGATAGCGTCAACCGAATTATCTTCGAGCGGTAGATAATATAATAATATATATTATTATAATAATAATATATTCGGGTCCGCCAGTTCAAGAATCTCGTCGAGGACCATGATGAAGAGCAGTGGAGATATTGGGTCTCCCTGTCTCACTGTTCTGGTTGGACGGATAGTAGTCCCGTTGGGCATGACGGTCGTAGCTGTTTGATAAAACTGGTTTTTACCGTACACGTGCTCGCCACAGTATAATATGCAACACTGCTGTGGCTTCGAAACAGCCATCACGCTGCAGAAAATAATATTGTCTCCCCAAGCGTTCAAAGCTTCGGGTCCATCTTCGGTTCAAGATCTTATTAGGAGGCACCTTACAAAACTGAAGCCAGTGAGATTGGTCGGTAATCCGATTGGGTCTCAGGATTTTCATTCTTCAGAACAAATGTGACCGGAGCAAAATTCAGATGTGGAGAAATATATCCATAGGCCAGTAGCAGGTTGACGTAAGCTGCGACTAATTGAACTTTGCCTCTCAGCAGGTCTTCAGATGTAATTCGGTACATACCAGCTGCACTACATTTCATTTATTTCAAAGCCGCCAAAGTTTCTTCTAGACTGATCGGCTGCACGAGTTCATTCCTGGTTTCATGGAGTGTTCTCGGAGGACGATTATCCGGATGAGCTTCAGCGGCCAGTTTAGCTTCCCAGTAACTATCAAAGCTAGGGTCTAATTCCGCGGGATTGGCTTCAATGGCCGTCCTCCATCGGCCATTGAGAACAGTGGTTGCTGCATCCTTAGCCCGGTGATGGAGCAGTGTCTGTATACGTGCATACTGGGCACGACGGCGCTGCTTCCATTTGGTAGCTGGACGGAAACGTTTTGACAACGCTCTTGACGGTTAGTATTTGTGCGGTAAGACACGACGGGCATGAAGCTCTAACCTAAGTCGAACAGTAGATTCATCAATTTCACCAGCAAGCACGGCCTGACTTAGAGAAACCAAGTCTTTACTGACAAGTTCAGGTTTTGGGCGCAAGTTAAACAGTCCAACTGCCGTCTCAATCAGCTCTTTGTTCGAAGGCAAATCAACTGAGGTTGGTAAGAAAGTATCATCAGGCAAAGGTTGTGGATGGCTATCTGCCACAGGAGATCGTTGAACATCTACGACTTCACGCTTGACTGGGGCCGAACGTGGTGCTCGGCGTACCTGTTTGATAACTTGAAGCTTAGATGCATTATACTCTTCAGGATGGCGACGCCTAAGATGTTGAGTGAGACCAACCTTGGTGCCAAATGACGAAGCACATATATGCAAACATGAGCAATTGAGGAGGGATCACAGATGAGGCAGGCGGAATGACATCTGAATGTATGCGTGTCCGGTGCTTTACTTCTGCATACACGTTCACACACTTCACATATCAGCAAATAGTTAGGGTTGGCAGCTTGGGACGAAGCAGATGCTTCGTTTGTATAAGTTGGCATGATAACACAGCTGCTCAAACGGGCCAGATGAAAACAATTTACTGGGCCGAATCAACACCAGAGGAGTTCTCTGTCTCGTGGACCTTTCACAGGCGTTGTTTTCGAGGGATGTCCTTTGCCTCCTGTGACGGTGGATGACTGGATGCAACGACAAATTATGTGTGATATTGACGACAGTTTCAAACGTTGAATAGAATGGCTTAAAAAGGAAAGAATGAAAATTATCAGAAAAACGATTCATACTGTTTACAAATTCTTTCAGACAGCGCTTACCGGTCCTTGCAGTCGACCATTGAGGATCGATAATATTAGACACACTTGGGGGGGTGGCACGCGAGATTGTTGCAATTAAGCCTGCCCAGCTGAGTGACTGGAGATCGATAGACTTAATCGCATTGTCACCTGACTGTGTCACGCGAGGATCGATAATGTTAGTTGTAAGAGCCGGTGGATGAACAAAATGAGTTGTAGAACAAGGTTTCTTGTTAACAATCGGCGTATTGTATTATTTTACCAACGTTTCGGTCTGCTACTGCAAGGCCTTTATCACAAGGCGTGAAACAGGATGGGATCAGCTTATCGGGTCGCTTTTGAAAGCTTGCTCGTAGATAGACTCCAGCATCGCGGCCATAAGAAGCTACACTAGATGACAAACATGGGTTAAGGGCGCGAATGCTTACACCGGGCAGGATTAGATTAAAAATAGTACATCGGGAGAAATCCGTGACAGATTTATCAAACGTAACAGTCCTCAAGTGGGGGAACCGTAGACGTGTACGTCATCGCAAGGCGTGGGATAAGGGGTAATAAAACAATTGGTGTTAAACCGAGCGTGAATGAGATTACGGTTCAAGTGGACGGCAATCATCGTCTCGCAACGGATCGACATGACAGATGGCAGATTTGAGTCAAGACACTCAAGACAGGCGCTTGAACGGGATTGGAGAAAAACGAAGAAACTGAAGACGGATCAAGTTTGCTATAAAAATGACAGTTGTACAATATTCTGTTCCTTTTTTACCTTGATAAAGGTCTTGCAGTAGCAGACCGAAACGTTGGTAAAATAATACAATACGCCGATTGTTAACAAGAAACCTTGTTCTACAATGACATCCCAATCGGTTACAAGCATTTTTAAACTTATTGAACAAAATGCGTGCCTATTAGGACGAGGTTGAAACAGTAGAAAGGGAAGAAGAAAGGGCTGAATATAAAATCCTGATTTACGGGGCAGCAAACGAAGTTCGGTAATTCACACAACTTGCAGTCAATGTAGGGGAAAATTCTAAACAGATTGATAAGAGACAGCGAATTCACAGGTCGAAGGGAGAGGCACAAAACTATTCCAAATTGCTTTGTTAAACGAGAACAGATGAAGTATCAAGAAGGTCCTCGCGCTGAGCATTACAATCCAAAATATCTTGTAGACTCCAGGAACATCATATATTTGGTCAGGATGATTCGTTTGTAACATAGAAAAGATAAAACACGGCCAGTACAGTGAAATAAGCGATCAGGTAATCCAGGAAACAGCCTACATATATCCAGGGACCAGACAACGCGAGATACGTTGTTGAAAATTATATCAATAGATGCGCAAGCATACAATTCCAGATAAAATTTCAAAGACAAAGGCCACTACTACCACTATTACTACTAAATATTTATGTCACAGTGAATTGCCAAAGAGGCATACAACAATCCACCATGGACGCGAGGAAACCGCGGTGGGAAAATAAAACAATTTGCTTTAAAAGCGCGAAGAATCATTGCGGTGTGTGAGACACGTAGACAATTGTTACTGTGCTAAATGATCGAAACCCTGTAAACGGAGCCTATCAGGGCATGATAGCGACACTAAAGATCGGGCTTGCTGAAGCATGTAGGGCTTAAAACACACATGACACTTTTAGGCCGAAGGCTCTATCTTTATAACCCGTGATGAAACTTCACGGAATAGAGTATTTTGGTGTACAGCTGAAGGTTTATGAAAAATCAGACTTTCCTGAGAACGGAGGCTCAAATTGTTTTATAAAACGCTCTACGCTCGAATTACATATCAAACTGGATACGACGTCGCACTCAGGTTTCACTTATTTCGTGCCATAGAAAGCGACATTTTTTCTAGCAAGCTGTTCAAATAAAATGTAGCAATTATTGTACCATCACGTACAGGATAACAGTCATCAAGATAGATCCAAGCTGCCTTTAGCTGCTAGTCTTTTTAAAGTTATCTTATATTTCTTATCAGATTTCATCAGTAATTTTATCTGAATGAAAGAATAAAAAGGAAATTATAAGGCGAACAATTGGAGCTGGTCACCAAGAAAGAACTTAAATGAAGGAAACAATAAGAATACAAATAAAGTTTACAAATTTCCTACCTATTCATGTGCACCAACCGGTTTTGAAAAATTTACTTTAGAAAGGCATCATGGTTTCAACTTGCTTTAGCTCTGTTACAGTATCATTCTTCATTTTCGTTAGTCGTCTATAATTTCACTTAAAGGACCTATTACGAAAATACTCGATTATAACCGAATGTGAAAAATCCACTTATCGAATCTTCATTTCTATCCTTACAACTGATTATATCTCTTCCTTCTATTGAGAACACTGAGATCAAGTAAGCAGTAAGGTAAATAAAATAGAACCGATAAGTTTTATGGTTATACTTGGCAATGTTTACGACGTTTACTTTCAGCACTCTTTGGTCTCGCTTCGCATATCTATTTCATTTGTAATAAACTATCCAACTTGTCCATTAATTCTGGGTTAAATTGGATGTTTCATGTTGCTCCTCCTCTCATAATTATAAACAAGATGATCCACTAAATCTAATATTGTTGCAATTTTAAGACTACCAGTATTTTACCGGTTTGATTCCGGGGAGGACATCTATGAACTACGCAAGTTGCTAACCAAATTATCCCATGATTGATGCTACCTGTTCTAACCTTTAGTCAACCTACGATTTGTATCTGTAACTTGTGAATGAAACATTTGTCCTTTTCTAGCCAGCATGAAGATTGAGAGTTGTTCGCATATTATATCTGAAGTTGATATATTTTCATTCCATTCCATTTTGATTCATTTCATAATGATTCATGATAAGGATTGTAGCGCAATCGCAAGCCTTCGTTCGACCGCTTGCACCTGTTCTTTAAGGGCGCACTTTTTGTTTAACTTCCCGCCGCAAGGTCAGACATATTGATTTCTGTTCCCCTCTGAGTCACGCGTGCGTCCGTCCTTGGCTTCCACACTTTTACCGTTCAGTATCTGACTGGCTGATATCCCACCGTGTCTCCGTGATTGACTCGATAGTGACAGGGATCGACTGCGTCCTTATCGGAAGACACTGGTGGATGTGATGGAGGTGATTGTAAAAACAAGGTCTCTTGATAACAATCAGCGTAATTTTTATTCAACCAACGTTTCGGTCTGCCACTGCAAGACCTTTGTCAAGGTAAAAGGTGTAACTAAAAGGTGTGACTAACATTATATAGCAAGCTGGAAGTTAGATCGAAGTATTCATTTTTCGGTCTGTCCAACGACCTGTCGTGAGTTTTTCCTCCCCTGTCTTGTCGTTGTTCCATGTTCGTTGTCATCACACCATGCGATGGAGTTGGTAAGCCCCCCTCACCTACGAACCATACAATGACCTAGATCCCGTGTCGAGGCCTATTCACACCATGACGTAAAGCCCAGTGTCGTGTGAGCGATAATCCGTACCCTTGTAAAAAAAGTCTCTTGATAACAATCCGTACCCCCATCCCGGGTCGATTATGTCCACCTTAATGTAAACTGTAATCAAGTCCTCCTATGCACTTTTAGCGCCTATTTGACCCCGGATTATGTGGGGTTATGGCGTTGAAAACCAATTTAATTAAATTAAATTAGGACACCGCTTAACCTACGTTCAGTTAACTATTTCCATTAGTTGTCTAGACCATGAGTAACCCGAACACCTGAGAAATGCTGTAGAGGTACCACCAACGATCATTTTTGCCACATATTTTGTGTAGACGATCGCTATCAATTCGATTTCCAAGGATACACTCTACCCGCATCCATCGCGGTGATTCAGATTATGACGTTTGGACTAGTCTAATTTTTTAATTTTAAATTTTTGCGCCACTTAATTTATGCGCTATTCTAAGACCGTGAGATCTTCGAACACTGTATATGCTGTAGCGAAATCACCAACGACCATATTGCCACACTTTCGTGTAGACGATCGCTATTCTTCATATAAACAGGATATTCGCTACCCGCAAATCTTGTGGTGATTCGGGAATCATTCAATTTAATTTGGTTTTAAAATTTGTTGCCTCTCCTAATAACCTCTGTACAATGCATCTAATTATTTGGGTTTACCATGGCTTTCCAAGTGTCGGATAGCTCTATCCCTTCTATACGATTGCGTCCCGTGCTCGACTTCGCTATTTCTATTGCCTCCGCCATCAGTCGCTCCCTAACCGATTGATGGAGGTGACTTGATGTCGGTTTCTCTCTCCTGATCAGACTATGAAGTAGTTTGTTTAGTGTATTCAGTTGAAGTATTTCCATTTGCCACCACTGTAGTGGATGCTGCTCCGGTAGGATCAACTTCTTTCTTGCGTTTTGGAACTTCCGCTACTGGAACACTGGCACTCCCGGACGAGGGTTCGTCCGTGGGGCCGAAAGTTAGACAACAAAAAGTGCACCCCTAAAGAACAGGTGCAAGCGGTCGAACGAAGGCTTGCGATTGCGCTACACAGGATATAAGCAACAGAGAAAAACCTGATGTGAAGATCTCTAATTGCTACTCCTACAGGTGAACATTCTTCCTGGTTAGTGTGGTGAACATTCTTCCTGGTTAGTGTAGAGGCCCGAAAAATCCTGTTTGCATCACATCACGATTTCCACTATTCATAGAGAGTTGGTTCCCTTTGTTGCAAATACCACCGAATCGACATATTTCCTCAAGACAACTGATAATAGTCGTTATTTTCAGTTCAACCCTGCATATTATTCAAAACTATCTCCAATACTGCTTCTATTTCAGTCTTTATTTTTGAAAGCAGTTATCACTTGTTAACCCTCTTGTTTTGGGTTGACGTCGTCTTTCTAAGTTTTTATTCTTTCTGTCGCGTTAGATGCGATTGCTGACTGACTCGAGTGGTACCATTCATTGGCTTTAATGGGTTATGTGGAAGCATATGGAAAACGCCTTTTGATTATGTTTGTTTGTTTTTATCACGAAGCTATCTGTTACGCATAGACACCGTCTTTTCAAGATAACCCTTTCCGTTCACTGTTTAAAGATCTCTGCTTATCTAAGCTGATGCATTTTCGCTTCTGACGAACGGTATATGTAGATACCAATGCTCTTTTTGCTTTTACTGGTGTACGTTTACCTTATCGTGCTTTTACCATTTGGGGACAACTATAAAACGTAATGTACAACACCAGTAATTATCGTTTCTTGTTCTATACAAATCATCGCTTAATAGTTGATTTACTCCATTTTCATTTAGCTCCAACTGGGCTAAATACATCCTGAGAAGCTGAGGCCCCATTGTATAGTACTTTATCCCTATTCGTTGGCGTCTCGGATATGTTAGACATGAGTCCACTAAGGCTGTGCACTAGAAAAATAATAGAAGGGGTATGTCCATCCACTCAATTCTTCTTTTCGCCAGGAATCCAAGCTTGCTGTTGATACTATAAAAAATAGTTTTGGGAATATTTTCTTCCAATGTTTTCACATTATGTTGAACATTTCACAAAAGTTCATAGAATAGGTAGAACGACTTATCACGTCTACTCCGAAACGGGCCGTGTAAGTATTGTATAAACCTGGGAACAGAGTTGAAGTCAATGCTCGGCCTTCCAAATGTAAATTTTACACACGTATATAACACAACTGATCTCGTATGCATCTTCAACAACGAATCACAGCACACTATCCGGTAGCATTTAAACTCGCAATTTTGCATAGATATCCGTGTCATTAGTCATTTAACTCCCATAGAGAAGAGACATCTTCATTTAAATATCATCACTATCCTTGTTGGATATATGAAACTGAAGTATTTTCTTTCTAGACACAGATTATTCTTTCCCATTCCGCTGTCAGTCACACAAATATAGAAACATGTAAACGATTAGGTAGTAGCGCAACTTCATTAATTTGATATCAGTTTATACTTTGAAGTTTTAAGTGTTCTTATACACTGAATGGAATAATTTCAGTGAAAAATGTAGTGGTTTACTTATTATTTTAAACAGTATATTAGTGAACTTTTGACGAATGTTTGATAAATCTAATCATTAATAAGGTGATTAGAACGCGTAGAACGATAACAGCCTGATAAAACCCATACGTGGTCTGTATCATTGAATGAGGAAAAAAGGGTCACGGATTCATGCGGTTTAAGTTACTTGTTGTCAACTTTCTGATTCCACGTGTACTCGTTACACATTTGTGTAACGTGGGCTCATTTGAGCCCAATGCTCATGTGCTTTCTTCCCCAAAATTCGAATACCAATTAAACTGTTAACTTATCCAGATAAACATAATATTACTGATCAAACACGAGTAGTATACAATATGATTGTGCTCAAGAGAGTGTTACTCATGAAAAATCTTTTTTATTCATGTGATATATCAATCAATTTGAATTCCGTAAGCCAGCATATCACTACGTGCTTGCAAAAAGATTCCAAGACTTATTCCATCTTGAAATACCGAGATGTGTCACCTAAATCAGGCACGAACCTTTAAAACTTCAGATTTGGTAAACATCTCAAATGTGCAGTGTCATTTGCTAACTGTCACAATCTCAATTTCAAAGATTGGTGCACGCAAACACATTCTGTACTACAAGTAACGATCAGAAAGTTAATCAGTCACCACGCAAAATTGAGGCGCACAACCATGAGGAGGTGTTTTCGTGTGTGCAAGGATCCAAGTCAATTGCTAATCGCCGTTTGTGGCTCATAAAATTGTGGAACACAAGGTACTGAAAGACCAAAGAATGCTTTAAGTTCTAAATAGTCATAATTAGGAAAAGCGAAAGCCCCCTTACTTATTTAGAAGAAATTTGGGTTAAATCAACTGCAGAGAGTTGCTGAATATTTGTTGGATAACTATGTGCCATAGGAATCGAAAACCGCAATTTACTAGTGCCTCGATAATAAGACAATTTATCGTTCCGTACAAAATCCTCGATTCAGACGAAAATATCGCATCAAAAACACCCCGCACACATAAAGCCTACAATTTTTACACAACGGTAGTATTCTTCAGCACTAGACCCACTTTAGTTGTTACAAACGGTTTTGATTAGGTAACTATGTGCGTTGTAGGGTGACAACTCCGGATCAAAAAGATTGTGTTTCCGCTCAGTATATATTCCCTCACTGACGCTTCTGATAAATTGGAACACGTATGGGTCACTCCAGCCCAAATCCTATTTTGTCATGTCTATACACTATTTCTCTTCGAGGTCTTTTCGATATAATGCGAGCATTTTAGTTACATCTTGCTAGTTATCCTGGTCCAAGCGTCTTCGAATTAGTTAACCACGTTGTTCACTGACTTTCACTATACAAAAACCTAGTAACACCCGGGTCATCAGTCAGATTTTCAAACGCTTCACTCACTTTTCGAAGGAACCAATGGATCGACGATGAAAACGCACTGTCTCTCTTCAGCACGGATTATAGTTAATCCAAGATGCTTAAACTCCCTTCAGCAGCAATATACTAGTTAGAAGAAGCATTCTGACACCCAACAGCGAAGAAAAATGCCTGTGCAATGGTGATTTTTGGTGGTATTTGCAATATCAATCATCAAGTAGCGCAAGGTTCGTCTGTAAGTCCCGAAG
>JALGAQ010000009.1:1765628-1794813 GCA_028829895.1 Sinotaia quadrata | reverse complement strand
ATTGGGTCGTTCAAAATGGATTACTACCAGGCAACAACTATTCAACGTATTTTTTCTAATGCGGACCTCATATGTGGAGAACCTAGCCCTGCGTATTTGATCTATGTATAATGTTAGTTTCCGAAAGCTGAAAATTCTCGAGATCTTGCGATGCAGTGTATGAGTTGAGTAGTTCGTATACCAAGGTGTTGATCTTGTGTATGTTCAGGTGATGCAGACTACTCACAAAATTTCTTTCTGCTGATAACATTTTCAGGCTTTTGGATGAATGAAGCGATAAAACAAATATCGAACTGCCAATCATGGTTTCAATCTTATTAGATCTCAGTTATGTAGCTTACCAATGACTGGCGTATATCGGAACTTGGGACCTAGCGAATGCAAGGCAAGTGTTTAATCCACCGGGCTGCTCAGCCTTGCATGTCCGTTATTATCCACTCAAACACAACTAGTCATCCGATAATTTGTGTGTAGTATTCAGATGCCCGGCTCTCCTTCAGAAAGGACTCAGTATCTGTTCTACACTGACCCACCTAAATGGCCTCACTAACTAGGGTTTCTTAACCATTTCAATGTACGATATTGTAGTGTTAAGGACCATATATTCGTTGTAACAAATGTTCGGAGCATTTTGTTTGCTAAAGCCAACTACTCACCAATTCTCGTAAGTAAAATTATGTATCTGGCATTTTAACCAACTTCTGAGTGAAAATGAATAAAAAACCATGGTTTTAATTTTACTGGATTTCATCAGGATGGGTTATTCATGTCTGGCCACAGATTTGAACATGCATGCTCTCAGATGTGTGCCATGCGTTCATTCCTCTGGGCTAGTGAGACCTGTCATGGGATAATTTAATAAACAATCAAACCCGAATATGTATCTGATCAATTATGAGTGGTATACTGGCGACCAATTTCCGTCAGAAAGTGTGGAAATATTCGTTTGTAAAACAAACGCTTCCTTGCAATGATGACAGTGATCCGTTAACGGGCTCGCTTAAGTGAGAAGTAAGTTTAGATACAAAGAATTTGGTAGCTAATAGGTAATTGAACACACCCTGATACAATGGTTCAAAAGCTTACAATCACTTTGCTACATGAAGTTAAACACAGTGTCTTCGGCATTCACTTTTAGTTTCGATGAAGTAAATCTGCAAAACTGGTTATTAGAGATAGCGGATCTCAGATAGAAGAGCTCATTTACAACCACTAATGTGTGGCCCTCAATCTGGATTTCCGGAGCACTGCTAAGCCCTCGGCCCATGAACTGGATTTTGTTTAAGTTAATAGTCAGCTCAAATTCCTTACAAGTATTGATAAAACAACTTATTTTCAATCCTTCTTCAGAACCAGCCGTCAGTACCACATCGACCACAAATAGTAACTTCCTCATGAACCTTTTCCTGATTTTGGTTTTTGCTCGAATTCTTGCCGGGTTTAATAATCCACCTTCACTCCTGGTTTGGAGGGAAATTCCATCGTTTGAATTACTGTAGGCATTTCTGAGCAGCAGAGAAGAAAATTCAAGGAATGTTTGTGCGAGCACACATCCTAGCTTCAGGAGGATTTTGATGGGAATGTTGCAGATGTTTAGCCATAATTCTAAACTGTACCATGCATGTCTTCGTGGATGACCACAAACATTTGGAATAATCTTAAGGGACAGTTTACTTTCTTCGAAAGTCTGTACAGTGCCGTTCGACTAACCAACTCAAATACCTCTCAGATCAACAAAAGCAACGAATAGCAGTCGGTGCTGTTCTCGGCATTTTACTTACAATCGCCTCAGAGAAAATATCATCACGATAGTTTATCTTCCGGCCCGGAATCCACAGTGAGCTTCTGGATAGACGCGCTCCGTTAGAATCTGCAGTCTGTTGAATACAACGCGGGCGAAGACTTTACCGATGACATTGAGGAGAGATATACCGCGGTAGTCTGAACAATCGCTGCGATCACTTTTGATCTTCTACAATGTGATTTTCTTTGATTACCGCATCTCTTGGGGAGTGGTTCTTGTTGCGCATTCGCAAGCCTCGTTTCGATGGCCTGCACTTGTTCTTACTGGCGCACTTTTCGTTGTCTAACTTCCGGCCGCAAGGTCAGACATATTGATTTCTGTTCTACCCTGTGAGTCATGCGTGCGCCCGCTCACTTGCCTTCCACACTTTACCGTTCATGTTCAGATAATAAAACCAGGTGATTCGCTTTATAACGACTTTTCTCTAGAGTGGGTGATTAACATTGAGAAGCACTTATACTGTATCACGTAAAAGCTTCTTGGTTATCGAATTATAGCTACCGTTGCGTGAATCGCAGAATACGAACTTTATACTAATAAAAAGGCAACGCTCTATTCTACGAAAATTGGTGAATCCGACGTTAGTAAGAACAATATCTGCGATCAACGAACATCTGCCCCGTATTTTTATTCGGTGAGCGTATCATTTTCTAATTTTGCACGCACGTATTTATTTTGACGATTGACTTAAACTTGACTTAAATTTGATTTCGATTATTTTATTTTGACTTATCTATTTTCCCGAATCACTTGGTATTACTTCATCGTTATTTTATCATTTATATATTCACAATGGCCGAAGAAATTTCAGCAGTTAAGCGCGCAGATTCGTCGTATTTTAAGATTCCAGAGTTTAATCGTCAAGACATTAAGCTCTATCTTGCTACATTCGATTGATTTTTAGAATATTCAGGCGCGACAGACAGCAGAATTGGTTTTTAGACGATGCTCTATCAGCTGCCGCCTGATGTAGCAAGCAGGGTTAGAGACGTAATGCTGAATTCGCGGCGAGGTGACCCTTACAGTGCCCTTAAAAAGACACTGGAACAGCGTTTCACCGAATCTGAAAACGTGCGCATGAGACAACTGTTCCGAGGGTTAGAGATGGGCGATCAAAAACCATCTCACTTCCTTCGACACATGGAGGATCTCACAAAGCTATCCCCCGCCAGTAATTCATTCTTGCGCACCCTGTCGCTTTTCAAGCGACGGCTTCCGCATTACTGGGCATAGTGCCTTTCGACGAGGCACTGTCGTCTATCGACGACATTATCGGTTACGTGCCGAGGCCAACATCGATTGCGGGCCTCACGGCATAACGCGTAATCGCGCAGCCGTCAAACAATCGGCCACCTGACGCAACCACGAGCGCTGGCCTAGATGCCATCAACCGTAGATTTGACGATTTAGAACGTAAACTGTCCGTCTTAGCTATTCGACAAGACAGTCACCGATCTCCGACTAGATACTCTTGTCGAGATCGTTCGTTTTCCGCTCAGTGGCGACGATCATTCCGCCGCAGTGCTTCGCGTCAGCGACGATCACCGTCCCTTACGATATGCTGGTACCATCGCACGTTCGGTACGCAGTCTCGTAAATGTCGATCGCCATGTTCCTTTAGAAAGGAACAGGTAAACTAGTTTGCCAGCAGAGACAAGCAACCTCACCTGCTGACCGCGCTTCAATTGTTTGCTTATTTTACGTTCATGATAGAAATTCCGGCATTAAGTTTCTCGTCGACACAGATGCGCAGGTTAGTTTAGTCCCCGCGTCCGCATAAGATAAACGCCGCCCTTCCTCCCAAAACTTAACCGCCGCTAATCGTACACCAATCGCCACGTATGACGAACGTTCGTTAACGTTAAACCTAGGTCTACGTCGTAATTTCTCGTGGGTATTTATCATAGCCGACGTTTCGGTATCGACTTTATACCTCGCTTTTACTTTACAGCGATTTATTTTTTTATAATAATCAAAAAATAATAACAATAATGATATCAATAACGTTAATATTGGTGATAATAATAATAATACCAATAATAATAATATTGATAATAACACTGATAATAATAGCAGTAATAATATTAATAATAATAATAATTATAATAATATTAATGTTAATAATCATAAGAAAAATAATTATATAACATTATTAATAATAATAACAATAATAATATCAATGATAATAAAATTGATGATGATAATAATGATAATAATAATAATAATAACAATAACAATATTATTAATAATATTGAAAACAATATTGATACTACTACTACTACTACTACTACTACTACTACTACTAATAATAATAATAATAATAATAATAATAATAATAATAATAATAATAATAATAATAATAATCAATCTAATCAATGTTAGGGATATTTCCACAGCATCTTCAAAGAGTAAGATTTTTCGTTGTTTAGGGACAACTCAGAGATTAAGTAGTTCTGAGAAAAAAACTGTAATCCAAACCTGATAAACTGAACCACTACGAGATATGTGGGAAGTGTATAATTGAATATATAATGAATAACCGTCATTTACACGAACATGTGCAGCAAAGGATTGCTGGTGATACGTCTGCATACTATTCAAAGGGTCAGGGAAAATCAAGATCGTTTAAATCCGCACATCACTTTTGTTCTTCTACAATGTGATTATCTTTGAGTCCCGCATCTCTTGGGGGGCGGTTCTTTTTGCCAATCACTGAATCAAGATTTGTAGCAGTTTCGAGAGTAGAGATGTCCGAATTCCAGCTTTCAGAATCTCAGTTGTGATGACATCTCTATTAGCGGCTTTCCCATTTTTCGAGTTCTGTAATGCATATTCAAGTTCCGTCAGTAAAGGCGGATCGTCTAGTATGCTTATTGCATTCAGGTTTATGGCATCTTCTATAAATCTCTTGGTAGTACTAAGCCCACCTCTCCATTTTTTTCTGTATCTCCGTTATCATGCTGCCGTTTGCTGATTTAAGACGGGCCGTTTTGATCATTTGAGGACCTAGGGCTTTAGTGGCCATCATACATCCCACGAACGCTCCCAGAATCGGCGGCAAGCTGAATATTTTGACATATATTGGGTCAGTATTCGTTCGCACATCGGCGTGAGGTCCTTTTGGCATGCTGTCTGGTTTTCGGGCGATTTTCGAGGGTCGCATCTCTCGGGCGACTGAGCGCCACTAAGCTATACATATTTATTTCTTATAAAACTACAATAAATGATTTCGAATTCAAAAAAAAACAACGCTATAACAGATTATCCGTTTCAACCAGCTGGAGGGAAAATCAAATTGAAAAAATAGCATTCGATTTCGATGTACAGCCATTGGTTTGCGAATGCACCTGACATCTCGAGGAGGTCGATTCGAGATTTGAGACGTTTCTACAGCTGGCATATTTTTCACTCTGTGGTACCACATCATAGGCTGAAAAATGAGTCTTTTCCTCACTGTTGTTTTGTGTAGCAAATAGAGCACAACTGAGTAGTGAGTGAACCGGGATGAGTGAGACGTGCTACAGCCGACGAAATTAGTGCAATAGGTGTATCGGAGTTAACATCCCCAGAAAAATTGGCTGAAAACGTTTTGATCCTATCATACGCAAAAATACATTGTCATGTGCATCGGAGATCCACATCATCGTATATCTTGGTATTCATGTAGCACTCATTTCAATCCATGGATTCATTGCTTAGCAATGGGGTACACTACAAAGACGTTCCACAGTTTGCGCGACCTACTGCTACGGTTAAAGCGAGAATCGTCATATCGAAAGCATATTCAGTTTCAAATAAAAAGCATCAGGGTTTGTCCAAGTTCAACATTATTTATAAATTCGTCATTTACAGACTACGCTTCTGCTCTTGCAAATGCTACACATGGTAGATAGATGACCAAATGCACCTCTACCGTGCTCCGTATCGCTCGACCTTCGATGTAAAGAGAACTTTCTAAACAATTGGCACCCTAAAATGGAAGTGTGCTATTATCACACGGACAGGCTGTCCCAGCTGAGCTAATCTATCATGTAACTGGTTGTGTGATCACTTCAGCAAGGGCAGCCGAATAGGTGATTTGGGTTTACTTAAGTGAGGCCAATTTAGCATTTGGTAATGTTATTCAACTTTAGCGTAGACGTAGTCAGAAAGTGTGTATGAGGTTTTAAAACAATTTAGTTATCATTCGATAGGTGATTTGTAGGGCTTCATCACAGAGGTCGTTATATCACTCGGTCGATCTGAACCATGACCTATTCTCCATCCGACCCACTAGGATAATATAGGATTGAAGACTTGAAGGCTGAATCATAATGAAGCGGTTGTGGTAAGTTTTGTGGATTTGATTTTTTTGTGCAGCATTGAATGCGAAGAAGAAATCAGGAAAAAGAGTCCATCTTAGTGCATTTAGGATTCCGCTTATAAAGGTTGTCAGCGTGGGCTGATTGGCGAAAGCTTCTATTCGTTGGATTAGTTCCGATTATAGCTGAGCTGGCAGACGGTTTGAATCAGGTTTCGTCACTGGAATTCGCTCTTTTTATCGCTATATTCACTTTCCCACCAGAATTTTCGTCAAAAAACTCGATTTGCAAAATAACATCTAGGGATTCACGGTCATCTATTTATTCTTTTTCGTGTAAGTGAAAATCTGTGAAATCCTGAATTTCTGTCTTATTGTTAAGAAGATTCTAACCCGATGAAAAAAGGAAGCAAACAGGAAATTTAACTTGTTCTCAGCAGAAATAATATTAAGGCTAGGTAGCTTGTCCCACTGAGCAATATAGCTGTGATTGATATTTTCCGTGGTTGCGCATAAAGTAAATCACAATGTCAAGCCGTGTTTGTGATATACTGTGAACGGTCTGATTGCTTATTTGAAGGGCTTTCTCCTATAGACCGTTATATGACTCCATTGATAAGGATATCGACTTATTCTCCACCCGACCCACTAAGATACCAGTGGATTGGAGACAAGAAAGGTCAATCATAATAGAGTGGCCCTGAAAAGGGCCGTGGATTCGATCTCCTGTCCAGTGCTGAACGCGAAGAGGAATCCAGGGGAGAGGGTCCTTCTACTGACTTCAAAGGTCCGCTTATAAGAGTCATCAGCGTGAGCTGATTAGCCGAAGCACCATTGGCTGGATTCTGTCCAATTATAGATGGGCTCGTAGACTGTGGGGTTCATCAAGCTTGACTCACTGGAATCTGCTTTGTAGGGTCGCCACAACTGCCAGCAGGTTTCCTTGAGGGCAGTGCAGGTTTAGGCAAAATGATTGTCTTGCGTTGGCAACACAATGATGAGCCCCATTATCCAGGCCCATTATATCCAAAACAGTTCCGTTGCTTCTTTTTGATCAAAGCCGTAGTGCTCAGTCCTGTGTGGTGAGTGCCATAAATACGATAAGACTAGGTGTGGTTTAGATGCGTCATGTGGAATGACAGACTTAGCTCGACTCATTTTGCCTTTAGCCGACGCTGGACGGATGGGCGTGTTGACTGCACGTATATGCAGTGTAGTCTTTCGAAAATCTGAGACCAAATGCCGTTCGGTGGCTTTTTCAATCACGAAACTATAACGAACAAAAGAAGTGTTCGAAAAATTGGAACAAATCAAATGTGCAAAAAATAATTTTTAGTTCTTGTATTGGTATTAGTCTTGAAGCTTGAAATATTTTCCTTACATTCGGTAGTGATGAGCGATTTGTTCTTGATCGCTTGCACCAGGGCGTAATCGTGGTCCAGTTTCTGTGAACTTACAGAAGACGGAATATCTGAAACGCTGATAATCGTGTGTTTGTGAAGCAGATTTTCATAGATGCCTTGAAGATCGTTAGTTTCAATGGGCGGTCACGCTGCTACTGCTTTCGAAAGATTTTCTATGATAACGTTGGTATTTTTTGTAAGGCGATATGTATTTACTTGAAAACTGTATCTAAATTATTCATGTTTGCAAATACAATAATTTAACGTACAGCAAACATGTGTGTGTTCCAATATGGCATATTTATGTTCATTTCTGTTTTCAGGCTCTAAATGAACCTGTATGAAACGAGAACGGACTTGCAATCGGAGAAGCGGAGTGCTTCAAATTCATTTCACCCTATCGAATGTGAACTCGGCAGAAGTTTTCCTCCGTTTTTTGACGACGTACTAATTACTATGTAATGTAGAACAGAGTACCAAACCACTTTCCAAAAGGTATGAGATGCAAAGTTCTGTCAATCGCAGAAGCCGTCGACATCATAAAGCTAACACCTCCACTGTGACGCCAGAAAATATTGACTCATATGATCCAACTTCCATGGTCCTTTGTTTGTGTCTATATGGACGATACATATATGATATCTTCGTCATCCAACCATACACAGCTAACTTAAAGTCTATTGTCAAGTCACTTAACAAAACGCATTAAGCTATCAGATTTACTTCAGAATCCGTGTCAAATGGCATGTTTCAGATCTTAGACGTAAAAATACAAAGACGTGAATATGGCATGCTAGAAAGGACGGTCTGCCGCAAACCCACATGTACAAGCCAACATATCAACTTTCAGAGCGTTGAAACAGAAGCGAAACCTAGTTAGATGTCTTGCAGCCAGAGCAAGGAGGATCTCCACTGATCAAACCGTGGAACAAGAACTCCTGTTCATCCGAAATATTCTGCGAGAAAACGGCTTTGTAGAAGGCTTCATCTCCAGAAAATCGAGGGCTAGGACGCAAGTGGAAGACGTGGCGACAGTCGAAAATAAACAGTATTTAGACGTTCATAGACATATCTGAGTTAACGTATCCTATCTACCTACTCCTTTTACTGATTGTAGATTTCAAAGCGCGAGTGACCAAGTTTCCTCAGCTCCTTTGATTTAGCAAACTGAATGAAAACGATCAACGCTTGCTGCCATTCTGCGTTGATCATTACCCTTGTGTGACAAATACGTTCATATCGACGGAATCACATCAACGCGTCCCTGGCTCATTGGGACCAATTTGACCTCAGGGGTGATTACCCGTAGAAGACAAGTGAGCACTATTTTGTAACCCGGCCCTAACACAGCGCAGACTGCGACACAGATCAACCGAAGGAGAATAAGATCAATTTACAGAATGAAAATTGGACCCAATCAAGCGTTCTGAGGAAGCCCAAATTGGTAGTGCTTTTCTCGAATCTGACAAACGGAATGGAAACCACGCGCGTAATCTGAATGAGAACAGCAAGTATGTCATATACGACAGCAGTTGATATCAAAGCACGACAAATTTGAATAAGTAGAGTTAATGCGTGCGACCCATTTTCAAGACGACGGACGTTCCTTTACGCTCTTTACGGTAATGTGCAGCTCTGTTAAATGATTTTTGGCAAACTTCTAAGAATAGATGAACCACAAGAGTCATATAGACTATTCAATATCTTAAACCTATAAGAACGGAAAACAGCGAAACGTTCGACGTACTAGTCCAGATTGCACAGCATGCGTTCCTTCATTCGTACAGGGATATCAAAATAAATGAATAAGGTCAAAAGAAAATCTCGTTAGAAATTGTCAAAATTCTATGAAAATGGGGCTGAGCAAACACGTGATCTAGATTATTCATGAAGTCAAAGCAGTAGCATCGTGGCTCAGAAGGCCAGGATGGAAATCATTTATATGTGTGACACAGTTTTCAGAGAGGGATCCACGCTCATATCAAGATATTGGAATCCAGCTACGAAATTGTGGAACAAGTCGGTAGGATAAAATTTCTCCGCCGTCTAAAATTTCACCATCATTGTTTGAAAGCCCAGTGGAAAATGAGAAGGAATACATAATAATTTGTATATAGTGACATCAATGCAGCACACAATTTTAAAATGATTAGTTTTGTTTGTAATGTAACGTGTTGTAACGATGTTTGAGATGTTCTTGAGCGTAATAATCTCTGTTTGCCAAAATAGATGTACAGCCGAAGCGAGAATAATATCAATTTACAGACTAAAAATTGGACCCAATCAAGCGTTCTGAGGAAGACCAAATTTCTCATGCTTTTCTCGAAGCTGAAAAACGGAATGAAAACCACGTGCGTAATCTGAATGAGAACAGCAACTATATAATGCATGACATCAGTTGCTATTAAACCACGATAAATTTGAATTAGTAGAGTTAATGCGGGCCGTACCTCTACATCACTGTCAATGTAGGTTTGTGTTTTAAGATGGTTAGCATTTATGTCTGCTTGTTACATCGCGATCTGGCTCTGAATGTGATCAAACGTTCATTGTGTTTTTTCGCACATCTGTTATATTTTCGCTCAACATAAGATAAACTCAATCAAACAAATAATTTCCTCTCTATGTGCATCGAACCCCTAACTAATAAGGCGGAGATACTAAGCTTCCGTTTTACCTTGACAAACGTCTTGCTGCAGCAGACCGAAACGTTGGTAGACAAAATTGTTTTTACCAAAAGACTGGTTTCATAATAACACCTCAATAGGCCACATCCTTTTAATTTAGTGAGCATCCTTGCTAATTTCTTCCCAATTTTAGGAACTTGAGCAAGCAAGTTCTTCCATTCCCTAACTGTCAGAACTAAATTGAATGGTCACTATGTTTAGAATTTTGGAATCAATTCGACAACACACAACTCAGCAAAATACCTTGACAGACTTAGCGACCCGCTTTCGAATCAGACTTCAAGGTACATTAGGAATGCGTATTACTTCGTGAAAAGAATCGAACACGTTAGGATAAAAGCTGATAATACGATGGTGAGCTTTGACATAAAACCTCTTTAGTTTAGCGTTTCGACTAAGGCAGCCTTGAGGATAACGCGCACGATTCTGGAAGGAGATAGTTTGCTACGCAGCGGGACAAAATTAACGAATAAAACATCACTTTTAAATAGACTCTTGGGTCTTCAATTTTCAAGGATTGCCGCACGTGGATAACGAAGAGACGTATGGTATCCCATCATTATCAGACATTTGTACGGATAACTTTGAACGAGTTGACTTTCGAAACTACAGTAAGGGTCAGGGTATCTATTGGCAACAAGTAGATGGCACCTCCGTCATCATAGAAAAAGAACGTGCTCACACATTTCGTAAACACATAAATGGGATTAGCCCGAAAATACAATTGAGGATGCAACTAGGGTCAGATATATGCCGGCTTGAGTTCTGGGACTGCTTAGTCCACTGTATTGAGTGAGACAGCGTCGAAAGAACTATTTGAAGAAAACCGACAGAGTGAATGCTGGCGTTAGATTCAGCACAGCTGAAATAGTAATGAAGTGTGTATATCAGATAACATGCTTAAATTGCCCATGCACAAACATAGGATAGACAAAATCGAGGACATAGTGTCGACCTTACAAGAGTAGGGACTTCCGGTCGGTCAAGAGACGATAGTAATAGGAAAGTCGAGAACTAGTTTGAATCGTATTAAAGAGACCTGTCCGAAATTTGGAAAGTCCTCATGAACACAAAACGGTTAGGTGCATTGATCAGACAGCCATTAGGACGGATTACAAATTAAATTGATGGTTAACATGTTAACCTGAATCACCACGGGTAGATAATAACCTGCATGTCCACTTGATAGTGATAGTCTTCACGAAATGTGCGCTCTAATCAATGTTGGGGATATTTCCACAGCATCTTTAAATAGTACGAGTTTTCATTATTTGGAATTGCTAGAAATATTTCTGCATACTAATCAAATGGTCAGGAAAAATCAAGATCTTAAATCCGCACATTATTTCGTTGTTTTTGGCGACCGTCAGTCTCGAGAGACTATGGTATTTGTCGCTTGAATTTCACTTATCCAATATTCTTCTCATTTTGTATAATAATGTCTTAATTTTCTAACATAGTTTATCCCTGTTTCTGCTGGTCTGATTTTGTTTTTTTCTTCTTCTTAGCTACTTTTAAATTTAATTTCTTTCATATGATATTGTGGGTAATAATATTTGTGCTTATCGCTTCATTTATTTTTTCTTATTTGTGCTTTTAGCTTTAACATCGTTAACATTAATTTGATCAGTACTTTATCGTTATTCCTTTATTATTACTACTGTTGTCATCCGAAATTTTTTATTTCGTTTACGATTTTTTACATTTACTATTTTGTCTAACTTTTATGTTATTTTAACACAACTTCTTCTGTGACTATGGAGGCCTATACTAGACAAGCACATTTCTCCACAGCCACGACAGACAACGGGCGTTCTGCTTTCAGAACGCATGTTATTTTCGATTTTTTTCTTATCCCGCGACTTCTTGTGGTCTTGGTCTATTCTTTGAGCTGCTGCCCTTTTGTCGCTCCGCCAGCTGCTTCGATCCGCTGCGCGTTTTTCCCAGTTCGCCAGGTCGATTTCTCCGCATTTGATGTCGCGCTTGACTACGTCCTTGTAGCGTAGGTTCGGTCTTCCGACTGATCTGGAACCAGCGGCAAGTTCACCATAGAGCATGGCCTTTGGGATGCGGTTTTCATCCATTCGTGTTACATGTACAACCCAACGTAGACGTCTATTTGCCAGGACTGCGAACATACTTTGAAGTCCGGCTCGTTGAAGGACGACGTTGTTTGAAATGTGATCTTGCCATCGTATTTGTAGTATTTTCCGAAGATTGCGTAAGTGGAACACATTTAGTTTGCGTTGCTGGTGTGAATGTAGCGTCCATGTTTTGCTGCCGTAGAGCATAGTGCTCAACTCGCAAGACCGGTAAATCTGCATTTTTGTATTGATGGTCAGCTTCGGGTTCCTCCAAACGCGTTTCTGCAGTCGCGACATTATTGTTGCTGCTTTACCAATACGCTTGCTTAGTTCGGAATCTAAAGAGAGGTTACTGGAGATAGTGGATCCCAGATAGGGGAATTCATTTACTACCTCTAGTGTGCAGCCTTCAATCGAAATTTCCGGCGCACTATTAACCCCTTTGCCAATGACTTTGGTTTTGTTTAAACTGATTGTTAGGCCGAATTCCTTGCAAGCACTGGCGAAACAGCTTATTAGTCGCTGTAATCCTTCCTCAGAATGGGCTGTCAAGGCCGCATCATCCGCAAACAGCAGCTTCCTCAAAAATACTTTTTGAATTTTAGTTTTGGCCCGAAGTCGCGCAGGGTTGAATAATCCGCCATCGCTCCTGGTGTGAAGGAATATCCGTCATTTGAATCCCTGTAGGCATATGCGAGCAGCATTGAAAAGAAAATGCCGAACAATGTCGGAGCAAGCGCACAGCCTTGCTTTACTCCATTCTTAATCGGGAATGCGCTTGATGTTGAGCTATTGCATTGCACCGTGCCTTGCATATCTTCGTGGAAGGCGAAAATCATTTGCAGCAATTTTGGTGGGCAGCCGATCTTCTTCAGGAATCTATATAATCCAGTTCTGCTGACCATGTCAAATGCCTTTGTGAGGTCAACAAAGGCTACATAAAGTGGCTTGTTTTGTTTACGACATTTTTCTTGCAGTTGACGGAGGGAAAATATCATATCGATGGTTGATCTTCCAGCGCGGAATCCACATTGAGTTTCTGGATAGACTCGTTCAGCTAGAATTTGCAGTCTTTTGAGAACGACGCGAGCGAAGACTTTGCCGACGACGCTGAGAAGGGAGATTCCTCGGTAGTTTGAGCAGTCGCTTCGGTCTCCTTTGTTCTTGTACAATGTAATTATTTTGGCGTCACGCAGTTCTTGTGGAACAGTTCCTTCCTCCCAGCATTGAAGTAATAGTTGATGCAATTGCAAAAGTAGAGAAGTTTGAAGCCCAGCTTTCAGGATCTCAGCTGTGATGCCATCTTGACCAGGGGCTTTCCATTTTTCATTTTCTTCAGAGCATCTTCCAGTTCTCCAACCGTCGGTTGATTATCCAGTGTAGTCATTTCCGGCAGGTTTGGGATGACGTCCATCGCAGAATCTGTTACTGTAGTTGGAATGGAGTACAGTCCTTTATAGTATTCCACCCACCTCTCCATCTTCTTTTGTCGGTTTGTAATGATGATTCCATTTGCTGATTTCAGTGGAGCCGTTTTGATAATTTGTGGGTCGAGGGCTTTATTTATGCCCTCATACATGCCACGGATGTTGCCGAAATCGGCGGCAAGCTGAATATCTTGGCATATGTGTAGCCAGTAGTTTTTTGCACATCTTCGTGAAGTCCGCTGCGCCTATCATCTGGATTTTCGAAGATGTTTAAGGTTGTTTTAGAGGGGTTATTTTTGTATTCAAAGAGTGCAGTGCGTTTTGCTGCAAATACTAGCTCCATTTCTGCGATGCTGGCTGTGAACCAATCCGCGTTTCGTCTGTCTTGTTTGCCGAAGACAGTGAAAGCAGTGCTTCGTATTGCATCGCTTATTTGTTGCCATCTGCTTTCGACGTCATTTGCAGAGCAGGTGTTTAATTTATTATCAATGGCAGCTGCAAAGCGATCACGTAATTCTTGGACGGCTACACTACTGCTGTTAATGCGGGGATGTCCTTTCATCCTCAAAGTCAACTACAGCAGTTTTCCTCACAGTGTCCAGACCACAGTCGCTCGCCAGGTTGAGAGGACCTAATGTGCGAACATTACAGCTAGCAAACGATAGATTTTGCTGTTTATTGCTTTTATTTATGTTAGCGGGTGAGTTCGTTTAGCGTCTGCTTTTCGGTGTTTCTCCTAGCTCCAAGCACCCCATTGAAGCAGGCAGACCTGGCGGGTCAGCATCTTATTGGCTGGAGGCTGCCCAGCTTGAGGCGGGCGATAGCTGACCAGTAGAGCGCAATGGCACTTCCCACAGTAAGTGGCAGCCCGTGGCGTCGAAAATGCTTACGCCATTCAGCTTCGACATATAAACCGTAGCTGCTTGCCACACTTTGTACCTAAAAGTAATTTAATTTTAAGAGGTTTGATATTTGTATGTGCGATGTTTACAAAGTGCCTGTCGGGGCAATGAATATGGAGAACCTGGGGTGCCCCAAAACGCCAGGATCCCCTACTCGGTCTCACTGATGGAATCCAAAGGAAAGCATTGCAATACATTTGCATCAGTTTGACCGCACATTAAATATCCTTGAAATTAAGTACCCTTATAATCATTTGGTTCCAATCATGATAATATGAATAACCACATGACATGCGGGTAGAAAATGTACTGGGAAATACAATGAATAATGATCGCCTGCTTTAAAGCGAGTTGCATCTCGATCGTTGATGATATCTCTACCGCACGTTCGAATTGTTCCAGTTACTCGATGGTGGGATTAAGTAGAATTGGTTTCAGCATTATGAATCAAAATACATCACAGCATGCACCCGGTAAATTATATAAGTGATTAGGGCTTCCTATTCAACACATGCTATCATGTTGTCATACTTAATGTGCGACATAATGCTGCGGGAGACGGTCGTCAACAGAAACTATGACTTCGCAGGACGCGCAAGCTTGCAAACTTTACAGAGCGGATACAGCCCGTTAGCTTATTATTATTATTAGCTTAATATTAAGCGACTGTGGTCTGCACACTGTGTGGAAAATCGCTGTATTTGACTCTAAGCTTACGCCACTGAATGCCAATATTGCTGCACTACAAGAGACCAATTTACCAGAATATGACATTCTCCGCGAACGAAACTTACCACTCTACTTCAACGAAAAGGAACTCAAGGGGCCCTGTGAACATGGTGTCCATTGCCGTTCGAAACAGCATTTAGACGTCCATAGAAATATATGAGAAAAAACAAATATTGAAGCAGAACACATTCTCGGGACCCGTTCAACTAGTACACTTTATATACCAACAAGCACAGCATCAATAAACGCAGAAGATCAATACTGTGAAGAACTACTCGATTTGAGTTAACGTATCCTATCTACCTACTCCTTTTACTGATTGTAGATTTCAAAGCGCGAGTGACCAAGTTTCCTCAGCTCCTTTGATTTAGCAAACTGAATGAAAACGATCAACGCTTGCTGCCATTCTGCGTTGATCATTACCCTTGTGTGACAAATACGTTCATATCGACGGAATCACATCAACGCGTCCCTGGCTCATTGGGACCAATTTGACCTCACGGGTGATTACCCGTAGAAGACAAGTGAGCACTATTTTGTAACCCGGCCCTAACACAGCGCAGACTGCGACACAGATCAACCGAAGGAGAATAAGATCAATTTACAGAATGAAAATTGGACCCAATCAAGCGTTCTGAGGAAGCCCAAATTGGTAGTGCTTTTCTCGAATCTGACAAACGGAATGGAAACCACGCGCGTAATCTGAATGAGAACAGCAAGTATGTCATATACGACAGCAGTTGATATCAAAGCACGACAAATTTGAATAAGTAGAGTTAATGCGTGCGACCCATTTTCAAGACGACGGACGTTCCTTTACGCTCTTTACGGTAATGTGCAGCTCTGTTAAATGATTTTTGGCAAACTTCTAAGAATAGATGAACCACAAGAGTCATATAGACTATTCAATATCTTAAACCTATAAGAACGGAAAACAGCGAAACGTTCGACGTACTAGTCCAGATTGCACAGCATGCGTTCCTTCATTCGTACAGGGATATCAAAATAAATGAATAAGCTCAAAAGAAAATCTCGTTAGAAATTGTCAAAATTCTATGAAAATGGGGCTGAGCAAACACGTGATCTAGATTATTCATGAAGTCAAAGCAGTAGCATCGTGGCTCAGAAGGCCAGGATGGAAATCATTTATATGTGTGACACAGTTTTCAGAGAGGGATCCACGCTCATATCAAGATATTGGAATCCAGCTACGAAATTGTGGAACAAGTCGGTAGGATAAAATTTCTCCGCCGTCTAAAATTTCACCATCATTGTTTGAAAGCCCAGTGGAAAATGAGAAGGAATACATAATAATTTGTATATAGTGACATCAATGCAGCACACAATTTTAAAATGATTAGTTTTGTTTGTAATGTAACGTGTTGTAACGATGTTTGAGATGTTCTTGAGAGTAATAATCTCTGTTTGCCAAAATAGATGTACAGCCGAAGCGCGAACTTCGATTGATGCCATAATCGTCGAGTGAAGTTTGACTTGCAGATCCTTCTTATACTATCGCATTAATTTCACTGCTTCAGACTTGACCGTGCAAAGATGTGCTTCTGTTCAAATTAACAGAGTCTGTGTGAGTGACAATATAACAAAAACTAACGAGACAAAGTTTATGCATTCTTTTCATATTTGAGGCTAAACACGGAGCTCATATAGAAGGGAACAACAACATTCCATTAGATGTTGAGATGTCAGATTATATAATATTTAACACTTTCTTTACCAGTGTTCTGCTACGTTTGTGAAAAACATAAGGTCACCAAAAGTCTACCGTACAATCTCATTTATTTCATCGCGGCAGCTGACAGAGTAGATGGAAATTAAAGAAACTTTCCATTCTGAAAATTCAAGCGTATAACTGGCATGCGTTCAGTGGTATAATGCCGTAGACGAGGTATGGGAGAAATCATGTAACTGGTTGTGTGATCACTTCAGCAAGGGCAGCCGAATAGGTGATTTGGGTTTACTTAAGTGAGGCCAATTTAGCATTTGGTAATGTTATTCAACTTTAGCGTAGACGTAGTCAGAAAGTGTGTATGAGGTTTTAAAACAATTTAGTTATCATTCGATAGGTGATTTGTAGGGCTTCATCACAGAGGTCGTTATATCACTCGGTCGATCTGAACCATGACCTATTCTCCATCCGACCCACTAGGATAATATAGGATTGAAGACTTGAAGGCTGAATCATAATGAAGCGGTTGTGGTAAGTTTTGTGGATTTGATTTTTTTGTGCAGCATTGAATGCGAAGAAGAAATCAGGAAAAAGAGTCCATCTTAGTGCATTTAGGATTCCGCTTATAAAGGTTGTCAGCGTGGGCTGATTGGCGAAAGCTTCTATTCGTTGGATTAGTTCCGATTATAGCTGAGCTGGCAGACGGTTTGAATCAGGTTTCGTCACTGGAATTCGCTCTTTTTATCGCTATATTCACTTTCCCACCAGAATTTTCGTCAAAAAACTCGATTTGCAAAATAACATCTAGGGATTCACGGTCATCTATTTATTCTTTTTCGTGTAAGTGAAAATCTGTGAAATCCTGAATTTCTGTCTTATTGTTAAGAAGATTCTAACCCGATGAAAAAAGGAAGCAAACAGGAAATTTAACTTGTTCTCAGCAGAAATAATATTAAGGCTAGGTAGCTTGTCCCACTGAGCAATATAGCTGTGATTGATATTTTCCGTGGTTGCGCATAAAGTAAATCACAATGTCAAGCCGTGTTTGTGATATACTGTGAACGGTCTGATTGCTTATTTGAAGGGCTTTCTCCTATAGACCGTTATATGACTCCATTGATAAGGATATCGACTTATTCTCCACCCGACCCACTAAGATACCAGTGGATTGGAGACAAGAAAGGTCAATCATAATAGAGTGGCCCTGAAAAGGGCCGTGGATTCGATCTCCTGTCCAGTGCTGAACGCGAAGAGGAATCCAGGGGAGAGGGTCCTTCTACTGACTTCAAAGGTCCGCTTATAAGAGTCATCAGCGTGAGCTGATTAGCCGAAGCACCATTGGCTGGATTCTGTCCAATTATAGATGGGCTCGTAGACTGTGGGGTTCATCAAGCTTGACTCACTGGAATCTGCTTTGTAGGGTCGCCACAACTGCCAGCAGGTTTCCTTGAGGGCAGTGCAGGTTTAGGCAAAATGATTGTCTTGCGTTGGCAACACAATGATGAGCCCCATTATCCAGGCCCATTATATCCAAAACAGTTCCGTTGCTTCTTTTTGATCAAAGCCGTAGTGCTCAGTCCTGTGTGGTGAGTGCCATAAATACGATAAGACTAGGTGTGGTTTAGATGCGTCATGTGGAATGACAGACTTAGCTCGACTCATTTTGCCTTTAGCCGACGCTGGACGGATGGGCGTGTTGACTGCACGTATATGCAGTGTAGTCTTTCGAAAATCTGAGACCAAATGCCGTTCGGTGGCTTTTTCAATCACGAAACTATAACGAACAAAAGAAGTGTTCGAAAAATTGGAACAAATCAAATGTGCAAAAAATAATTTTTAGTTCTTGTATTAATATTAGTCTTGAAGCTTGAACTATTTACCTGACATTCGGAAGTGATGAGCGATTTGTTCTTGATCGCTTGCACCAGGGCGTAATCGTGGTCCAGTTTCTGTGAACTTACAGAAGACGGAATATCTGAAACGCTGATAATCGTCTGTTTGTGAAGCAGATTTTCATAGATGCCTTGAAGATCGTTAGTTTCAATGGGCGGTCACGCTGCTACTGCTTTCGAAAGATTTTCTATGATAACGTTGGTATTTTTTGTAAGGCGATATGTATTTACTTGAAAACTGTATCTAAATTATTCATGTTTGCAAATACAATAATTTAACGTACAGCAAACATGTGTGTGTTCCAATATGGCATATTTATGTTCATTTCTGTTTTCAGGCTCTAAATGAACCTGTATGAAACGAGAACGGACTTGCAATCGGAGAAGCGGAGTGCTTCAAATTCATTTCACCCTATCGAATGTGAACTCGGCAGAAGTTTTCCTCCGTTTTTTGACGACGTACTAATTACTATGTAATGTAGAACAGAGTACCAAACCACTTTCCAAAAGGTGTGAGATGCAAAGCTCTGTCAATCGCAGAAGCCATCGCAATCATAAATCTAACACCTCCACTGTGACGCCAGAAAATATTGACTCATATGATCCAACTTCCATGGTCCTTTGTTTGCGTCTATATGGACGATACATAGATGATATCTTCGTCATCCCACCATAAACAGCTAACTTAAAGTCTATTGTCAAGTCACTTAACAAAACGCATTAAGCTATCAGATTTACTTCAGAATCCGTGTCAAATGGCATGTTTCAGATCTTAGACGTAAAAATACAAAGACGTGAATATGGCATGCTAGAAAGGACGGTCTGCCGCAAACCCACATGTACAAGCCAACATATCAACTTTCAGAGCATTGAAACAGAAGCGAAACCTAGTTAGATGTCTTGCAGCCAGAGCAAGGAGGATCTCCAGTGATCAAACCGTGGAACAAGAACTCCTGTTCATCCGAAATATTCTGCGAGAAAACGGCTTTATAGATGGCTTCATCTCCAGAAAATCGAGGGCTAGGACGCAAGTGGAAGACGTGGCGACAGTCGAAAATAAACAGTATTTAGACGTCCATAGAAATATCTGAGTTAACGTATCCTATCTACCTACTCCTTTTACTGATTGTAGATTTCAAAGCGCGAGTGACCAAGTTTCCTCAGCTCCTTTGATGTAGCAAACTGAATGAAAACGATCAACGCCTTCTGGTATGCTGCGCTCATCATTACCATTTTGTAAGTGCTACGTTCATATCGACCGAATCACATTATTGCCTCTCTGGGCAACATCCAATAAGTTATCGTTGGGACCGATTTGACCTCATAATAACCCTGCTGATACTACTCAGCATTATTTAGAAGCCCAACTCTTCCACATCGCAGACTTTGATACAGATCATGGAATGTGATTGTTGTATGCACTTTCGATACTGAGAAGAAGCGAAACAAAGACGATTTTGCTGAATTAAACGATGATTATTTGCGCCACTTTTGAGTACAGGACGAGATGAAAATGATGGGTAACATTTAATTTTTTGTAATATCGGTTTGCTTGTAACTTGCTGGAAATTCATCACAATTGAGTTAAACAAAGCGCTATTCTTATATTCTAATCTAATTTCATCTTTCTCAAGTTCACTTGCATTATCAGATGCTGTAATAAACGCCAGAGCAAAACTGCCTGAACTGACCACACTTTTTAATCAACCCACTATAGGAGAGATGCACTGATAGATATGAAAAATATTAAAGTCCCTGGTCAATATGGCATTACGGTTGAGATACTTGAAGCTGGAATTGAAACTCCTCTACTCTCGTAACTGCATCAATGCTGGGAGAACTGAACGGTCACACGAGAACTGCGCGACGCAAAAATAATTTCCTTGCACAAAAACAAATGAGACCAAAGTGACTGCTTGAAATACCTTTGCATCTCTGTTCTCAATGGCTTGTCAAAAACTTTGCTCGCGTCTAAATCAAATGAATTCAAATTCTAAAGGAATCAATCTCTGCAAAAACTCAAGGCGGATTCGAAGCTGGAAGATCAACCATCGGTATGTTTTTTCCCTGAGACAATTGCCAGAAAATTTTATGAGCAAAATCGACCACTATACGTTGACTATGTGGACCTTCCAAAGGCATTTGACATGTTTTAGTCTAAATGGACTAACAGATTACTGACAAAAGTCGACTGCCCTTCAATATGTCCTGAAAAGAATTGTTGCTTTCTATGAACATATGCTAAGTGGAGTGCAATATGATAGTACGAAATCCGGAAATTTTCCGTTAAGAACGGAGTGAAGCAAGGTTGTTTGCTTTCATTGACAGAGTTCGACATTTCCTTCTCAATGCTTCTTATGCAGGCCCAAAGGGATTCAAACAATGGGATTTTCTCCACACCAGGAGCGACGGGAAATTATTCAACCCTGCAGGACTTGGGGCCATAACCAACTTTCGATACGTGTTTATGAGGAAGCTGCTGTCCGCGAACGATGCAACCCCAATTGCTTATTCTGAAGAAGAATTGTAATGACTAATAAGTTAGTTCGCCGAAGATTGCAAGGAATTTATACTGACAATAAGTTTAAAACAAATCGAAAGTCATTACGCCGGAAATTTTGATTGAACTCCACAAAGTAGAGGTAGTAAATGGATTACCTCATCTACGATACACTGTCTTTAATAGCGTATGCTTAGATTACGAAATAAGCAAGCGTATTGGTAAAGCAGCTGGTGCTGACTGTCAATACAAAAATGCTGGACAACGTGCTCTACGGTAGCGAAACCTGAACAATATGCTCAAACCCGCAACGTAAACTATACGTGATTCACTTGCAAAATCTTGGGCCAATACTACACATAAATGGCAAGATCACATTTCTAACAACGCCGTCCTGTAACAAGCTTGAATCCTGAATTTGTTCGCTCTCCTGGCTCACAGACGTATGCTTTGTATTGGCCATTTTACACGAATGGATTAAAGCCCTATTCCAAAGCCCACAGTTTACGGTGAACCTGCCTCTGGTCTGAATCAATCGGAAGATCATAACTTTGTTACAAGGATATCTACAAACTGGCATCAAATGCAGAGAGATCAACTTGTAGATCTATGAAGAGTGTGCAGGGGATCTCAACAGCTAACGGAGTAGCGTGAATGCAGTAGCCACAGTATTAGACCAAGATTACATGAGTCAATGGATAAGAAAACAACCGAATAAAACTTCCGTTCTGGAAGCCTAAACCCGTTGTCTCTAACAGCAGCGGAAAATTGTGCTTTTCTAGTACAGACCTCCGCAGTCACAGACGAGGATGCATCAAAAAAAGATCACAAATGTAAAACGGGAAAATGAAAACCAAACCGTAATGGAATGAAAAATGTAGATGATAACATTAAGTTAAAATAAAATAACAAAATTACCATTATAATGATAAGAAATTCAAATAAAATTACTACCATTAATATTAGAACTATTATAAAAAAATTATTGTTGAAAATATTAAAGATGAACAAAAAAATTAAAAACAGAATGAAATAGAAAAATATTGGTGTAAATTAAAAGATGGGTAGATAAACCAAAAGGAACTTGAATAACACAAATCACTGGAAGACATACCTTTTTCTGTGGATTCTGATTGGAGCCAACAATCTCATTTTCTTTGACGTATCCGGGCTGAATTTTTATATCTTTCTACGTTGCACATAGAATAAATTTAACCGGTTATGATATTTTCCGTTTTGGTTGTTTAAAAATACAATTTTATTATTCATGATATTTTTCAGACATTATAATTATTATCCAAATAAAAATCACGAAAGGGATGTTATTTGTTTCCGTTCGGTGCAATCTGTTTATATCGTGAAAAAGGATTATTTATGAAATTATTTAGCACTACAGTTGGAAACACTAGTAGACGTTTGTAATGTTATTGTAAAACCAATGATTGTAATCGATCACCTCTCCATAACTCCGTTTATATTGCTTACTTTTTTCGTGGACAAATTACCTTGATTCCTTTTGTGGAATGTCCCTTATGCGCTAATCACGCGCTTCAACCTTATGTTTATTCTTATTTAAATGTAGCACGTGATTGATGGGGGCTGAATTTTCTTAGATTTCATATGTAGTTTGTGACATTTTCACTGCACTTGATTGACCTGGTTGTATGCTATTGGTTCATTCTATGTTGGCGAGAGTTATAAATGTTCGTACAAACTTTTGCTGATGTTCGCCTGCTCCCAATCGTTATGATGCCCAACTTTGTCTTCGTTCTGCTCGTCTCGACTGTGCTTCTGGTTTCGTTTGCTAGTTCGCGTACGTTTTCTGGTATATTCTTTGTAATCTGATTATAGAGCTATACGCTGCTCTCAAATTTACTGTGTTCAAATTAAAACTGTTGCCCACATTCTGCGAATCGCCAATGTGGGATTTTAGATTATATTCTACCTGCAAAGCATGCCTGTAAATTCACTGTTGTCGTGAAAGCCAATTTAGATTATGGCAAAAGTTTAGCAAATATATCAGCACCTTCATCATAATTGTTATTATTATCATAATTGTTATTGCATTGCGTAGTCCCTTGTATTATGCGAATATTTGCAACATACAAAGTGCGATATTAGCCTCACGTTTATTTTGTTTATTTGAAATTGGATATTCGTTTTAATTGCAATTTTACACATTCATGTTATATAAATTATGTTGACAGAAGATAATGCAGTACGTTTTACACCAATGTGTTACTCGTTCACAATAGTCCGTGCTATTACCTTGTTTCAACCACACCTCATTTTTTGCTATCAATTAAGTAAAAAATATTCTAGGCCACTTGTCAATGTGCACGTTACAGTATGATAATATGTGAAGGTGAATATTTAACTAAGTTCCTGGAGGAGCAGAAATCGTAGAAAATAACTTGAAAATATCAAAAGATACAATAATGTATGTAAGACAATAGAAGGAATGCTTTAAGAGTATTAGTAGCTCACGATCACGTAAAGGAGAGAATTTGAAGAACAGAACAACTTTGAGCATAACTGGTATATTATTCTTATGCGAATTGAGAAAAAATTCCCTTTGCATTTTCACCTCAAATTGTTTGTTGTCAAAAAATCCGTGCTTGCAGTGAGCTCAAAGTTCACAGTTTTTACTTAGTTTAGAACACTGATAAATCCAAACGTTATATAATAATAATTGCGGGAATCGCATAGCAGATATTTGCTGTCCATTGTAGAGTAGCAAACGTTTGTATTCTAATAATCACTGAGATCATTGGTCGCAAGTGGTTCAACAAATTGATGGTACTCTTCCGTTAAGTATGTATAGCGATGTATGTTAGCGATGATATCAAACGTTCTTGTAGAAGCTAATAGCACAAACGTTTCTCTGAAAAAGTTTAAAACAACCCGTGAGCAAAAACCATATCTAATGTAGAGCAAGTTAGCAGCTAAGGCACTTGATAGTTTGTAAAACATTTGACAAAACCGGTTTTAAACAAAAAGCCTTGTTTCACTAAAAGTTATTACAAAAATACTGTTCAGTCATTGGTAAACCTCCTCTAAACATGACTTGGTTGATAACACCTACAGAGCAATTACAAACCATTATTTTTCATGTACTCGAAAAAAAATGAATGATACTAGTTGGCAGATAAATAGCAACACCATTGGAAGTCTAGACTTTCAATTTTTGAGTAACAATGGGATTATGCGATAAACGTGATCAATTATATTGCATTCCATATTGTGCGCTAATCCTGTCAAATTTCAGGTTCCAGAGGACTTTTATTCGCACGTGAGTTAATTTTTAATTTGTATAAATAATTTTATACTCTGTGTTTTATTTTCTAATGAATATTGCAAATTATGAAGGAAATCAGCTTAGACTGCATGAAAAGCGAACAGCTTTTTCTCAGCTTACTGACTTATTAAACAGCCGTATTTGAGTAAACATTCATCATAATCAAAATGACCAATGGAAAAAATATTTCATAAATGTTTATACTGGATTGTTGATGAGATGACGCTAGATATTTCACTAATGATAGTGGTAGACTTTATTCATCGGATGAAAAAATATCAGAGGTAAATACAATTTATTGGTTTTGTAAAACCTGATCAGTGGATAATAAAATCAAGGGATTAAATTTCGGGTTCATTCCATCGTAACTACTCATCGTTTGCTAAGACATATATTGTATGTCGCTTACTTCCATGAATTTATCATTCTCCCATCCGCTGGTGTTCATGTTTCGCAGTCAGGCAAGCACCAGTTTTGTGACCCTTTATGCGTATGAGGCTAGACAAGCTTATCAGATTTCACAAATGAGATATATAAAAAATAACCTCCATCTACATTAAAAACATAAAAGTAAACAGACTTTGTGAAGAAACTTGTGTTTTATAACTAACATTCAGCCACAATGTATAAATTAGATATGTATAATAGAGAAGTCACGGAGAAAAAAAAGAAAAACTATTGCACCAGGTATTTCCCAGATTGCTATTATTATCTCTTGGATAGTGGGAAAGAAAAGGAATTAAAAATAATTTGAAATAAGATGTACGGGCGAAAAAGATACCAGCCAGCCTTCTAGTGGTACCTTTACTCTGCAGAGTTCCATATATCAATGTAAGGTATGTAAAGGATCATTCAATATAGTTTTTGCCAGAAGATCGGACACAGAAATGTGGTGCTTGATTAAGTATTTGCTCAGTGTAACGTATGGAATGTGTGGGCAACTAAAAAGGTTTTTAAGTAAATGACGCAGGACGATAAAATCTTGGGCTAGCAAGCAACGCAGTATTACAGGGTAACAGTATACCAAGATGTTGGATGACAAGATAAAATTGAAAAGACGGAGAAATACCAAAGTTTACAATTTAGGCACAGTTTTCATTAACACTTCAGTGTGGCCCATGGTATATAGCTTTATTGTGTTTCTACTATATATATATATCCTATATCAATTTGTAACTAAAAGTAGATTTGGAATTTAACGTACGATGAGAATATGAGGAATCAGTTGAATCTATATTCTTGTAACGTTTAAGTGTACTCAATTAACGCGTGATTTTACACGGCAGGGGATTATATTGATTTCGCGATATCATATATATTTGGCAATGGAAATGCGATAATAATTCTAAACCTCTTACAATTCAATCTAACGTTCAACAAGAAAAATGATATGTAATCGTGGCAGAAATGCTTAAGGGTAGCATATCTCTAAGATCTCAATGATTGGTAAGCTGTTTCCATAAGATGAGAGAATGTATGCCGGGATTATTGATCTTTAACTTTTCTGATTCAAACAAAATTGTGTGAAGTCAGATAGATGTTGCTCAAATTAAAAACGATATTATTGGTGTTGACCTGGCCGACTGGGCACAATTTAACAGCAAAACGAAAGGTCTATTATGAAATGCAACTGAAATTTTTCCAGAACTATCACTACGCAGATATAGTGAGTTTTTATTTTGGCCTAAACTCCTTGATCTTTTGCAGTTAGCTTTTATAGGAAGCCCTTAAACGGGATTCCAGTGAATAATAATAATAATAATAATAATAATAATAATAATAATAAAGACATAAGGATTCAACTGGCTATTTGTTTTCCATTATTACATATTTTAATGTGCTGTCCAACTTATTGATCAACACTGTCATTGACAATTCATAAATTAGCTTTATTCTCAAAGCCATAACTTTCCGAAAATTATACACTTCTATTGCGGCTTCATTTCCAGTAATGGTATTTTATTCAACTGAGATTGTTTTTGGCGTTGATATAATATTCTAAATTGCGAGATTATCAGGCTTAGGTATGAAAAAGAACAACAGCCAACAAAATAAACCAAGAAAAACTCAAATCAGTATGCATTCGTACATTTTGTTTTTCTAAAAAGCGTTGACGATATTATGCGCATGGATCTTCTGAATCATTGCAGGCGTTTTCGTTAAGAGAAGAGGTAAAGTTGCTTGTAGTGTGATATTTTCTTATAATTTTATCTTCTATTAGGCTTGGTTGACAAAGATTGATCAATTGTCTATTTCCTAAGCCTATTTTATTGAAATAAGTAATCTGCAGAATTTATTCTCAGAAATTGAATGAATTTTCAATCACAGAGAATTTCAAAATAGCGCATTTAGAAACATTGAAGGTTGAATGGTATTACCAAATTCAAATGTGCTCAAGCGTTAGACACTATTTGGGTTATATCGAGAAACTTGCTGAGTTGCTCGATACAAGCTTTTGTTATATAGTAGCAAATCAATTCAGATAGCACGAGCTTGGAAGATGAACAGATAAAATCTTGTAAACCAGAAGAGCGCTTTTGGCAAATGTTTAGTTCCTCAGAATTTCTGCTTCAAACAGATGGATTGATAGTCAACAATAACAAATTAGTGAAGGGTATGTAGATTGCGTGATATAACTGAAGTGAATTTAAATATTTAAACGAAAAGAAGAACCTGTTTTGTTATATATCTAAAGTCATTCATGTACTCACATCGCATTTTTATGGTTGCATCCTTATCAACTGTGAACTGATGCAATATAGTTTATGAAATAATAATGAAGAATTGTCTTGGCATTTCATCCAATCTTTAGACATGATTCGCTCCATAGGGATTTAAATATTCAATACGTAGATGTGTAGTAAAAGGTTAATCGATACTGTTATTGTACTATTTTTACCATAGTTGCGGGAACCTTTTATCTGACATTATTGATGTCTTTATCCAATTTAAAATTATCTTTATTAAATTACATCAAAATATTCAAGATTCCACAAATGATCAAAATGTAAGTTTTTTAATAATCTGCTTCATTTGAGTGCAAATGATTGCATGTCCACAAAAATAATTGGGCGTACGTGAGACTGAATGAAAAAAAGCTAAAAGTTATATTTTCAAAACGAGGCCACAGTCGGGTTTACCTTTTTCGTCTACTGAGTATGTTAGAGGAGGGTTGATATCCTTCATGAATTCTAACAACAGATGAACTCAGACTTGAATAAATATCAGAATCTGATAACTCAGTCAACAGATGACTCAAAAAATTACAAGATATAAGTAACCTTGACTACGTGAACCAAATGATACTCTGAAGCAAATGCAAAATGCGAAAGCTGCAGTTAAATATTATACCACAACCAAAATGACGGGAGCCGGAAAGCGACCTTCTCATCTTTAAAGTTGCTGCTGTTATTTATTCACCTCGTAGATAGTACAGGGTCAAAAATAAATGTTCTTCTGAGAAATGTTATACCGTACAACAGCTAATGGATATCAAATCGACTGTTCAAATTATCGTTTCATTGCTATTTCTGATGCTATCGATGAATTTCTTGCTCGCATCGAAGTCAACGGAATTCATTCTTACGAACCGCTCTAACAATGACTCGACGTGGATGAAAATCCATTATAGTGATGAGGTTTTACTCGAAATGACTTAAGGCACAATATTTTGAGTAGAAGTCATGAACTTATAAAGTCGATTGACTTTAGTTGAACCTTGACTTGACAAAAGCTGAAACTAACATAGTCACTGTTCGCAGATCAGCAATCGTTTAATGGTTATGTCTGGTATAATGTCACCCGCACATTTCACGTTCTAATTATTTAACGAATACGAAAATAAATGTTAGGAGCTTTCTCTTTGAAAACTATTTTCAACTAGAGGAATCGCACTTATATTTACCAACATTGCTGACGGATATATGCGTTCTCGTGGTCACGTGTAGCGGATGAATTAAAATCGCATTATCAGAAACATGTCATAAGGCAAATTTACCAGTAGTCTCAAATATATTAGGAGCCGATTTAGGTTGTCTGCGGACAACAAAACAAATCCAACATGAAAAAGTAGCGAATAAAGGGGTTCATGGCAGGTAATAAGAACAATCCATTGCTCTGGTCGGAGAAACAATATTATGGTTGATTATACCAGCAGATAAAATTATATCAACCCAGCGGACACGAAAGGCAATGCAGTATATTTAATATTATCAACAAAAATTAAACTGACAAAACATGTCAAAATTAATATATTTATTATAAGTATCAATAGTAATACAAATCATATAAATAATATTCATTATTCAAAATTGAATTTAAAAATTAAACGATGAATGATGAATAAATTGGGAAACCTTAAATGCATGAAAATGTAAACTTAAACAAAAACATCGGTCGCCATATTTATATAACTTGACGGACGCGGACGGAATACAATATACTTCCTAAAAATCTTGTAGATTACAATCCTG
>JALGAQ010000009.1:1728395-1765528 GCA_028829895.1 Sinotaia quadrata | reverse complement strand
TGAAAATAAAGCGAACACCTGTTCTTTCAGTAACATCGAAAAGAAATACAAAGCTCTATCCTTCATGCCAAACATGAGCGGTGAAATTCGAATTGATTTACAACTAATATTGCAGAATTTGTGAGCTATATTTTCAGCCAAAAGAGCTACACTCAGAGAATAAAAATAATCACTCTGCAATTCTCGAAATCTCAGGCAATTCACACGGATTTGCTCAATGGATTTGATGGACGATGTGCTAACAACTACTGGCTCTTCATATGCCAACTATTCCGCTGCCGCCGATTTTGAAAATATCCGCATTATGTATGACAGCATAATGAAACCCATCGGTCTGGGAGCTATCAGAACTGTTTCACTTAACTCAAAAAACCGCAACATTATTAAGAACGACAAAAAGATGGAGTGCTAGGGTAAATATTACCAAGAGCTGTACTTTATGCCAACTTCAGTATAGAAGACGCTACAACCCAGCCTGAAACGATCACCCAGAGATCAACCTGGAAGCTGCTTTGCAAACTTAAAAAATGAGAAATATTCTGGTGAAGATGGCATGACAGCTGAGATCTTGAACGCTGAATCACGGACTTTTCCACTTTCGCGACTGGATCAACTATTACCTCAATGCTGGGAGAAAGAAATCGCACTCAGGAAATGGGTTGAGCTCAAATTATTGCATTAAACAAGAACAAAGGACATGAATATGATACCTCGTTTGGCATATCACTCTCCAATGTCTTCGTCAAAGTCTTCGCCTGCGTTGTACTCAAAAATTGCTAATTCGAGCGGATCTAGTCTATCCAGAGCTCAGTGCAGATTCCGAACTGAAAAATCAACCGTCAATATGACATTTTTCCCTGAGGCAGTTGGAAGAAAAATCTTATGTGCAAAATTGACCACCTCTTCGTAGCCTCTGTTGGCATTAGAAAGGCGTTTGGCTTGGTCAGTCGAACTGTCCAGACTCCTAAGGATAGTAAGCTGTTTCTTCGAAATTCAAACGATCGTTGCCTCCCATAAAAGCATACAAGGTGTGACTCATTATGATGGCTCAACATCAAACACATTTCTCATCAAGAACAGCTTGAATCAAGGATGTGAGCTTACACAGACACTGTTCGTATTTTCTTCTCGCTGTTGCTCACACATGCTTAAATGGATTAAATGAGGGATATTGCTCTACGCCGGGAGCGACGGTGGATTATTCACCGCTGCTGAAACGAACGTTCAAAAAGGGAAGCTCGAAAGTTGTTTATGAGGAAATCAGTATTTGGCGACGATGTGGCTCTGTCCTTTCTGAAGAATGATTGCAATCGACTATAGCTGCTTTACCAGTGCTTGTAAGGAATTTGCTCTGACCATCAGTTTAAACAAAACCAAAGTCATTGGCCAAGCGGTTAGTTATTCGCCGGAAATTTGGTTGAATATCTCACACCTGAGTTAGTGAATGACTTACCCTATCTGGGATCTCCGAACTCTCTTTTGATTCCTAAATAAATTAGTATATTCGCAAAGCAGCAGTAATAATGTCCCCATTGAACAAACGCGTCTGAAGTTACGATGTAAATATTAATACTACTATTACTACTAACACTAATAATAATAATAAAATTAAAAATTAAATAAATGACGAAAATTAAAAAAAGGTACATAAACTAGGAAAAATAAATTTGAATAAATTTATTCGGGGTGCTAAGCATTATCGTCACGGTATGAATGCGAACGAATGAAAGTTTCTAACTTGTGTGAGTCACTCATTCGGTTACCGCTACTATAAGCTTATCTACTAACTCCACCTCATTACTCAGCATCTTACCACATTATACTTTTTGTTGTCATTTTCTCAAGATTGTTGGACTGTGCGACGAGGAACTCCGTTTAGTTCAACGATGGACTGGTACTCATGTTGCAGATATCATGCGCCGTTTTCCAGAAACAGGAGGTGACCTTTTAGTCACCGACATGCGACGCCAATTATGCCTGTTCGAATTGGAACCTAGTCTAGCGGATTTTGTGAACGAGCATTTGCGACGAGAAGGTTCAAACCTTTCTGGCGTGACAACTCAATATTTTGCTTGGGCCGCAATCTCACCATCTGCTATTGGCGAACTATTACCTGGAGAACTAGAATCACGTCGACAACGTCGATTAGCCCAACGTCGCGACTCACCAGGGGTGACCAATCGAAACTCTGATGACAGTTCACATGCTACGTTCGAACACTCCCGCAAAACTGATGAATCTTGTATGCCTACAGACCTGAGGATATCTCGTGCCTCATCCACGTTGTCATCAGATATGCAACTTTTTTCAGGGCATACTGCTATGATACTGATGATACTGTCGTATCATCTTCAACGAAAAAAGGGACAGACGATGACGAATTTGTCGATGTGGTCGGGGATGAACCAGCTGTCTCGGTTACTCACACCTCAACCATCAAAAAGCCCGACAAGGTGACATCCTTATCCAGAGAGGTGCTACCTCTCCGTGGTGCTCACGATTTTTCCTCTCAGTTGATGGATTCAATCAAAAGTTCGGAAACCCAATCCATCAGTGCTCCAGGTGGATTCTCAGCTTGGTGTGCACGTGTAGATCCATCCACATCCATGCCAAGTTTACCTCCAGGTTAGCCCATCGTCCTTGAATAGGGTATGGTTAGGTCATTCAACTGGCTTGTGATGAAACAATCAGTATATTTCAAGAGCTATTAGTAATCTGTTATATTGATTAGCAATGTACACTTCTGTGCTCGGAAAAATGGATGTTTACACTCATGGGTCTGCATGGCGAGGTCTACGATTCGGCCACCCGTCAAAAAACAACTCAGTTGCATGTAATCCCGATACGGGTAATGAAGACGCCGGAGGAATGCTTATCTAGAAGTTAATAGATGGCCTTGAGCAAACAACTTACGCATGAAATGTCAACGACAGTGGACAACATTTTAGATAAACGCTTTATTTTATGTAATATTGGAATAGGTGTAACTCTGAAAACTTAAAACATTAGAATAAGTAAAGCATTATTATATTATATTATTATTATTATTATTATTATTATTATTATTATTATTATTATTATTATTATTATTATTATTTATTATTATTATTATTATTATTATTATTATTATTATTATTATTATTATTATTATTATTATTATTATTATTATTATTATTATTATTATTATTATAATTATTATTATTATTATTATTATATTATTATTATTATTATTATTATTATTATTATTATTATTATTATATTATTATTATTATTATTATTATTATTATTATATTATTATTATTATTATTATTATTATTATTATTATTATATTATTATTATTATTATTATTATTATTATTATTATTATTATTATTATTAATTATTATTATTATTATTATTATTATTATTATTATTATTATTATTATTATTATTATTATTATTATTATTATTATTATTATTATTAGTTATTATTATTATTATTATTATTATTATTATTATTATTATTATTATTATTATTATTATTATTATTATTATTATTATTATTATTATTATTATTATTATTATGTATTTATTATTATTATTATTATTATTATTATTATTATTATTATTATTATTATTATTATTATTATTATTATTATTATTATTATTATTTATTATTATTATTATTATCTATTATTATTATTATTTATTATTATTATTATTATTATTATTATTATTTATTATTATTATTATTATTATATTATATATTATATATATATATATTTTATATATATTATATACTATATATTATATATATATTATAATATATTTATATATTATATATATGTATTATATATATATATTATATATATATATTATTATATTATTATATTATATTATTATTATTATTATTATTATTATTATGTATTATTATTATTATTATTATTATTATTATTATTATTATTATTATTATTATTATTATTATTATTATTATTATTATTATTATATATTATATATATTAAATATTTTATTTTATATTATATTATTATATATTATATATATATTATATATATATTATATATTATATATATATGTATTATATTATATATAATTATATATATATATTATTATATTTTTATATTATATTATTATTATTATTATTATTATTATTATTATTATTATTATTATTATTATTATTATTATTATTATTATTATTATTATTATTATTAATCACTCACGAATGTAACTTAGCTCTTTCATGACTGTTGATTTGTGTTTCGGTAGCCTACGTCGTATAACTACCTAAATCCTTTGCTTTTATATTTGGTCGAGAAACCACTCCATTCCACGCCTTTCAAGTCAATGCGTTCCATGCATGTGTGGGTACCAGCCATAGTTGAAATGTCATTTTGTGATTCACTCGAATAGCCTGTATTCGAGCGGCGTGATTAGACAAGCCTTGCGCACATCCAGCCAACCACTTCTACATTTCATCCCTTTCAATTTTTTTATTCATAAATTGCCTTGAAGCTATTGGAACGAATGTTTCAAGATACTCCAATAAAATGGTAATCGTTGCTTTGTTACTATTGTAATGCGTAAAGGCGCATAATACTATGGTCGTCATAGAACCTTTCATGGAATAATTTCAGAATATTGGGTCTCTCTGATGATTTTTGTCTTTTATTGTCACGTCATGGATATACCCGTTCTAAGGAATTCATCATTATCACCATAGGCCTGTGTCTTTGAAAACGCAAGATTGTTTATCCGCCATCACATTGCACATGCCAATATGTAGAATTCATCGACTGCGCTGTTCAATAACATCTTTCCATTTGAAAAATGGTGTTGACCTAATCGAGTTTAGTGTACACTATTATTTTAATTCACTTCAAATTCATTCATCGTGCTTATAAATTATATGTCATATTATTTGAAAGGCTTAATTTGGAATGCAGCACATTCACTCGATGGTTGAGGTACCCGGTTTGTGTGTATCAAACGTAGTCCTTATCGTCACGCAACTATTAATGGGAGGTAAACTGTGTGTGTTTTTGTATTAACACCAGGTGGTCTGTTTCATCAAATAAGTTAGCCCACATACAACATCAACTATTTTATGATGATCTATCACGTATTGGTGGTTATCCTCTTTGTGAGTTATCGCTGACCACCTCGTTTCTTCGTAGCGCTTGGACTTGAAGCTTATGATTAGTTTTATGCGTGTGATCACACAGGATATAGATTTCTTCATCTTATTTTCTTCTAGTGTTTTCACTTCAATTAACTGAGCTACTTTTTGTTTATCTAACATAAAACTCTTCTGTGTTTCAGGTTATCGAAATTATAGATGTCATCCTAAGACCGGTGGAAGTAGTCCTTCGACGGAAGATGGCATTGCTCTGCTCAGACACCAACGGTAGCTCATTCGGTTGGCGATATCAACAATCCATCGCCGGTGCCCTAGGTTTTCAAACGTTTCATACTGAGACCACCAACTGGTGGCTTAGGTATAATTAAATTGGGTGAAAATAAGGGCACACACACGCCGGGTAGTACCGGTGACGGTTCAGCCCCATGCACTCCGCTTGCGCATCTTTCTCTTTCACCGGCTAGTCTGGACCTACTTCCGACGCGCATTATCGATTGTCTGGACGTCCATTTGTGTCGCGAGGCTGGGGAGATGCTGCCTTTGGCGGTAAACGATCGTTTACGTCATGGGCGACACTTTACTTTTCTCAACGCGCATTATCCAGATCATGCGATCACACTGGTGCCTAATGGAGTGTCAGGTGCTTTCGTCACCGAGGAAACACCGTATGTTGCACGTGGACCATGGCTCCAGGTATGCTATTCTCTATGTCACCAAAGTTGATTGACTTTTCATAAGGTGCTCTGTTTATTGCAGTGTTGCACAGACACCACACCCCCAACGTATTGTCTAGAGATGTGCAACCTTTTTGATATCATGTTCACACGTTTTCAGATTTTTTTTTAGTTTTAAAAACATTCACCCAAAATCTTATGTACGTCACGAGAAAGAACACTTTCTATATCGAATTCGTATCGTCACATGCGGCTTGGCCTATTAATTAATTAATTAATTAATTAATTAACACCGATATAAGTAATCGATGTTGGCTAACTCGTATGAGCTAACTCGTTTATCTTAAAGGCTAGCCATGATCTGCTTATGAGAATCGTTAGCTTCATGGGTTACGAATGCATACATCTGTTAGTTCTTCAAAGTGGAAGGAGGTTTTTAAAAGCTAATGTTCTCTCTTGTGTGCACTAGCACGCATTGAACTGTATTAAGTGAAATCGCGATTGCAATGAAGCTGCTTTTAAAAGAGTAAATGCATAGGACCACAACAGCTAGATAGTACACGGAAGTCTACCATCAAAATGTTTACAAACATTAAAAAACCCAGCCGACCGCGAACAAGCTTTTCATAATGAAGTAGCAGCGGTTTCAAGCATCTTTCAACTCACAGGAAATCCACGTAGTTTACTGGATTAATCCACAGCAAGTATGTAAATGCCTGTCAACCTTCGTCTATGTAACTTTTGCAATGCTTCCGTGGCCGCACATTGTACCCTCTTGATCACGCATTGTATAGTATCGCACCGCCTTCCGTATATGCGTTTCAGCTCATCCGTCTCTTCACTTAGCCTATTCTTCTATCAGTATCCTTTCATTTCTGGATGTTATCTTCTTATCTTCTAAAAACCTTGCTTCCTCTCATCTGGACAGTGTCCTGCATTTTTCGACCTCGGTGCAACCTTTGTTTTCATCGGTAGATTAGCGCGGTAAGTACCGGATGGTTTGTAGAACTCTGTTATTAAATGTGCTCTATACAACAAAGTATCTTGTTACTGTGCTTATGAGATCGGGGACAGGCATTTTAGACTGGACCGTTTAACGATTGAGGTATCCTGATGTGGACCGATGTAGTGTATATAGCCTTTATGAAAGACTGGAAGAAGCCTGTTTGCGCTCACCCTTAGTGACATTCCACTTGAACTCTTGGTAACTTTTTTTAATTTCGCATGTTTGCAGTTTCGTGTGTTTTAACTGGCCCTTATTCTCCTCTGTGTTCCCACAATGACCTGTAGTTCCTGTTGCTTTTGATCAGCACCAGGCCTATTTTTACAGGGCGATGGGAAAATTACATATAATAACATGACCTATTTATTATTCAATTTGTTACCATGTATGGATTGTTCTCGTTGTTGTGCGCTTTATTCAGAAAAGCAAAACTGACAACGTTAATGCGGATAACCACTCTGGACTGTCAGTTTGGATGCCACCAAATTCTATGTTGTGTGCATATATGGGTAATGGCTAAGCTTGTTTGCTTGTTCGTTGTAATTATGTTGGGAAATAAAACATTCCTGAATTGTCCTCTCTTTAATGCTACCGACCTAACCAACTCACTAACACAATTTCGTAACCAGCTACTGCACTGCGCAGACGGAAATAAAGTGGAATGTTAAGGATCGAAGTTGAACATCTCTTTAAGACCTTACAAAAACGTTCAACTATCGTGCTCAGTTTTATTTATTTTTAAACGATTAGATTTATTTACCCATACACGCGATTTTGATTGCTAAATCAACAGACTTCGCTGCCTTGCGGATTAGGTCTCTTGATGAAAGGCTCCGAGTAGGGCCTCCTAATTCAATTCGCTTCATCGGTTTAGGCAGCTGAGAAATATCACGCCCTCCTGCAATGATGGCTTGCGGAATTATACTTCAAATATGTACGCAACTGAAAACATTCATGTAGTACAATCACGTACAGATCCCTCACTCGGTCCTCCCTTTCTACCACAGTGAGATCTGTTGTTAATTTTGAAAGCTACTGCTACTGCTACAACCCGAGTCTATCTTGTATTTCGAGTGATAGACATCGTTCTCCACCCTCCGACATATTCTTCTGCCCGCACGTTTCCACCATGGTCTTGATTCCTGCAGGATAGGCAGTTTCAGGAACAAAAAGACAACAAGCGACATGGCGCCCCCTTCTTATAGTCAGGCGTGGACCCAGGTAGATCACATAGCCCTCAGTTATAGATGAAAAGGTTGCGTAGAAAGCTACTGTTTATACTGGAATGCAAACATGTACTCAGATCACGCACTAGCATATGCCAGAATGGGTCTTCGATTCTTTGACGACCGCTGTCATCATCAGTCTCGTCGTTTCGACGCAGCTCAGTTAAGTACACAAAGTGTCGTACAAAATTTCAAACACTTTGGCCCTTAGACATAACAGCTCATGCAGTGACGTTGACGTCCATTGGGATCATATTTAACAAGCAATTAGTGATGCGGCCATCCAAGCATTCGGAGTTAATGTCCGTCCTTCTGACCCTAGGATCTCTAATTACTCTCTCAAACTTCCGGAAATTCGTTGAGGGATTCCACCCTCTTCTGAATTTAACGAAAGGCGCCACTTAATCAGGCACGAATTCAGAAAAAGTCTTGAACGAGATGGAGAATCTTTTTGGTCCAAACAGGTAGCAGAGATGGACACCGCCGCGTTGACCGTCAATAGTAGGAAGCTCTTCTATCTGATCCGAAAAACTGATGTCAAACGATTAGGTGTTAGTGAAACCATTTGCGAGGATGATGGAACAATAATAATTAAGCTCGACAGACACCTGGACAAATGGGTTGAACACTTTCAATCACAACTGAACTGGCTTCCTGGGTCAGGTGACCATCTCAGTGAGAATGCCAGTGAAGATTGGATGTCCCTTCATCGCCACCTTCATAATTGGAAGTGCTGCGAACATTTACTGCGATGAAAAACGATAAAGGAATCAGGCCTAGACAATCTTCGGCTGAACTATATATATATATATATATATATATATATATTATATATATATATATATATATAACGCTCCGTATATTACCAACTTGAAATGGCGAGGTGCAACCTATGCAGAATGTAACTGACGTTTGAAGGCAATTACAAAACTAGTTGCTCATCTGAATTGTGTTTCGATGTTTTACCATGCTGTTCTTTCAATCACACATGTTGACTCTCTGGAACTTACATTTATTTTTATTTTAATGTCTGTTTTGACGCCAGAATACATTATTCCTAGTGTGGGTCCTATCACATGCACATCCAAGCTAAGTACTGTGGGTTGAAATGTGTGTGGTCCGTCTACGTGTCGTTTGCACGCCACCCGCGTATTGATTCTGGGTGGCGTTCCACTCAAAATCTGCATTCATTGCGTCTATGTGGTTGATCTACATACTCTTAATACATACCTACCTGATTTCTCCGAATTTCGAGAAAATCCCTCAATTCGATCCAACATTCCGATTTTGAACGCTATGAATATACTATTTGTAACTGAATACAATACTTTCTCTTCTTCAAAGTTGGCTACATTCTAACTGAATCGACGTTGCATCAAAAGTACATATTTAAATACACTTGTCTGATTGAAATTTCAGATCCTTTTACCGGATGACTTTTTGGAACGGTTAGAATTTCAATTTTCAATTCTGCTCTATCCAAACGAATTACACTTGCCACTGGTCTTCCGTTGGCCTGAGCGACGTCTACGTATTTGTCTGGTAAATCCAAATTCGAAGCCACTCAGCACACCCGCGTGTGTAAACACAAGCGTGATGACACCTAACCCACTACTACCTAAAGCGATTGCTCTAAATTCCCGGACAACCAACCAACTCGCACTGGTGGATCTGTCCACTCCGGTGTCCCAACAAACGGAATGTTTCCCCTTCACCTGTATCTCCCAATCTAAGAAAGATGTCCTATCTGGGGTAAATCAACCGCATGAACAACTTCCCCCGTTCAATTTACCTTTTTTCCCACCCGGTTGCATCCCACCACCGGCGGTTCTGGCAGCTATTTTCAATACGTTATCGCATTCGGATTCTCAAACATCACGATTTAATCCATCCTCCCGGTCTCCACACGTGCCTGACTCTTCAGTGAGTTCTGTTCATAACTCATCTGCTGAAGCCATGGCTGTTAACTGGATGAAATTCTTTTCGAATTTCATGCGTAACAAAGATACACATAGTGTACCGTCAGCGCCAATGGCACACATATCAGAATGATGCAAGCTGCCATGTCTGCTTTTCAACAGCAAGGCACGCCTTTTACAGGAGGCTTCTCATAATCAATGTGCTCTCAGTATGTACAATTTCAACAGTCAGTTTCTCTACTCGCTACTTCTGTCGAGCGACTATGGTAATGTTTCCAGTTAGCTGATTATTAATGTTATTTTACAACCATGCATCCACGATACTTCGTGAGAAAAAACTTTCGCATTTGTTCGAATCGGTTCCGCGTAGAGACCGGTTCTCCTGTGTTAGGCGCCATTTTTCGACATTGTTTTAATTTGTCCCTTTATTTCTACTTCCTTTTTACTAAACTCTTGTAGCCGCGAATCTTAATAACTGCTTTAAAACATTTTGTAGTTATTTGTGTGATCTTTTTACATTTCGCGCCTCTTCAATTGCATTGAAAACCGTTCGTCATTTTCTTTTATTAAAATGCACTAAGTTCACATATTTTCATGCATCAGTTTTTTTTTTCTCAGTCTTATGTCTTGGGTATCAGAGAACTTTCTGCAAAATAGGCGTATCAGTGGCTTTCTTTGAGACGGATCTGCGTAAAATACTGTAACGGTGTCTTGAAAATAATAGACTAGCCTGAGAAACACTAGTTCGTTGGTTGGTTTCCGTCAGCTTCGAGAGACTATGGATGATTTATTTCATTTTTCCTAAGTCATCTACCTGCTATTTAGTTTTTATTGATGTGTTTCTTATTTTATGTTTAAGTTGATTAATATTGCTTTCATTATTTTGTTAGTGTTATTGATTTTTTCGTATACATATTTTACAGTACGATTTTCCGTTCATATTATTATTATTATTATTATTATTATTATTATTATTATTATTCTGGTGCGACCTTCAATTCGACTCACACGTCAAAATACCATTTCAGTTGCATGTAGTTCCGATACGGATAAGAGGAGGAATGGAGACGTTTTTGCTGAATTAAACGATGGAGATTTCCCACGGGAAAATAACGCGCGTGTATTGAGTCAAGGACCAAGTTGCAAATGATGGCGAACGTTGTTTTTTGTAATATTGGAATGCATGTAACTGGCTGAAAATTCATCCCATTTGTGATAAATAAAGCACTTATCTTATCTTATTACTTTTTAATCATTATTTTACTGTATCATACACTGCATCGCTATCTGACTGTGAAGGCCTATACTAGAAAGACTAATTTTTCACAGCTATTACATGCTTCGGGTATTGGGTTTCCAAATAACGACCTTCATTCGATTGTTAATATGTACCGCGACGTCATGTGGTCTTGGTCTACTTTTTGTAGTTGCAATCTATATGATGCCTGGCCAGCTGCTTCGATCCGCCGCAATTTCTTCTAGGTCACTAGGTTCTTACCCCCGGATTCGAGATCTCGTTCTCAGAAGTCCTTGTATCGTTGATTTGGCTTTTAAGTCAATCTGGAGGCCCTGGCAATTTCGTTATCTAATACGGCTTTCTGAAAGCGATTTCCTCTCCACAGACACTTGCGTGACAGGAAATCGAACATATTCTCAATTCCGGTTCGTTGACGGACGGCCTGTTTGGGGTATAGTCTTGCCATTTTGTGTAAGATTCGTCGAAGATTTCATTGGTGAAACACGTGGGTTTCTGCTACTGATTTGAGGATAGCGTACATGTTTCGCTGCTGCAGTGGAGGTTGCTCAGAACACAAGATCTAGTGACGCATTCTTGTATTTACAGTCAACATGAGGTTGTTCCAGACGCGTTTGTTTCTTCGTGGGATTATTGCTGTTGCTTTGTCAATACGCTTGCTTATTTCGGAATCCAAAAATAACTTGCTAGAGATAGTGGGTCAAAGGTAGGATCATTCATTCCTTATATGGCCTTCTATCAAATTTACGGCGAACTACTAACCACCTGGTGAATGATTTTCGTTCCATTTTAACTAATAGGCCAAATTCTTCACAAGCATAGGCAAAACAGCTCATTAGTAGCTATTATCCTTCTTCAGCATTTTAAGTTAAAGAGCATCCTTCGCAAATAGTCACTTCCTCATAAACACTACGAACTTTCGTTTTTCACCAAAATTATGCAGCCTTGAATAATCCACCATCGCTCCCGGTGTGGAGCAATATCTCATCATTTACTCCTTTTAAGCATGTGTGAGCAACAGCGAGAATAAAATACAGAACGGTGTCTGCGTAAGCTCACATCCTTGATTCAATCTGTTCTTGACGAGGAATGCGTTTGATGTTGAGCCATCATAATGAGCCACACCTTGTATGCCTTTAGGAGAGGCAATGATCGTAATTTCGGGGAAATAAACGACCTTCCTTGGGAATTCTGTACGCTCCAGTTCGACTGAGCAAGTCAAAAGCTGTAATGCCAATGAGTCTGTATAAAGCGGTCGTTTTTGCTCACGAAATTTCCGCGTAATCGTCTCGGGAAAATATATATCGTTGGCTGATCTTTCATCTTGAACTCATACTGAATCTCTGATAGAGGCGCTTTGTTAGATTGTGTATTCTTTTGAATAGCGATGGGAGCAAAGACTTTGTTGACAATATTGCGGACGCAGATACCGCGGTATACGGAGCAGTCACTGTGCCCCCTTTTGTTTTCGTTGAATGTAATTACTTTTGTGTCACATTTCTATGGGATAGTTCTTTTCGCACGACATGGGAGTAGTAGTTGGTGCCGTTCTAACGGTGGAAAATTCCGTAGTTCAGTATCCATTATCTCAGCTGTGATGTCATCTATACCAGGAGCTCTCCCTTTTTTCGTTATCTTTAAGGCATTTTCTTTTCTGCTATCGTAGGTGGATCATCCAATGTGGTCATTTCAGGTAAACCTGTAATCCATTCCATAGTGGCCCATGTATCCATCTTTTTCTGTCGGTGCGGATTGTGTTACCATTTGCTGATTTAAGCGGAGCCGTTTTGATCATTTGCGAACCAAGGGTTTATTTTGCGATCGTAATACCGTGAATGTTTCCAAGCTCATCGGCAAGCTCAATGCTTTGACATATGTTGAGCCACATTGTGAGGCAGACCGTTGGGTTTTGCGTCCGGTATTTTTTAGATTTTCAAGTGTTGCATGAGAGGGTTTTATGTTTGTATTCGATAAGTGTATCTGCAAGCATGGCTCTACTTCTGCTATATTTGCTGCAAACCCCTCATGTTTGCTAAATATTGGAGGGCAGAACTCGTATTGCTTCGCTTATTTGTTGCTAAATCCTTTGTGAAGCAGATGCTCGATTTGTCTCCAGTGTTAGTTGCACGGTTTTCACGTAATTGCTTGACGGGTTTCGTTGAGATTTTCATCTTGCATTATAGCAGGTAGTTTGGTGGCCGAGCCTGCTGTAAACTGGTTTCCTGTAGCGCAGCGATATCAGCATCAGTCGTATAAGCTCATGATCGACCATAGTAGTTTTCCTCGCATTATCCATACCACATGGCCAACAGGGGAATAGGACCTAATGTGGAAACATTCTAGCTCGTGAAGGATGAATTTTGTTGCCTTATTGCATTTGTTAATGGGTGCGTTAGTTTAGCATCCGTTTTCTGGTGTTTCTCCCTACTCCATGCATCCTGAGCCTAGCGGCTTTGCATCTTTTGCTTGGAGCTGTCCAGTTTGAGGCGGGCGATAGCTGACCACCAGGGCGCGATGCTCCTTCCCATCGTTAGTTTCGATCCTTAGCACCGAAAAATGCTCACACCAATGAGCTTGTCACCTTTGTGCCTACACACTTGTTCATTTATTTTGGCTAAGTCATCTAGACGGTGATTACCAAGCGATGAATAATGGAGGACCTGGAATGTCCAAAACACCAGGATGCCCCTCTTAATGATTGAAGAGGATTACGAATTACTCGGCCCGTGAAGGATGTTCTATCAAAGTCGACCATGAGCTATGCATACGTAAGTCACATATCAAATGACACATGATACTTGCCGTGGAATTAGGTTCAAGAATGTCCAGAATTCGGGGTGAAGCGACGCAGACAATTTCATATTTGTTTTCGTTGATGCAAAACGTTCGTCAAAGAACTTTTTGAAACACCGAAAATACCTTCGATCTAAAGCCTATCTTCTCTATGCTGGATGTGGTAAAGTGGTACATGGATTCAGACGATGGGCAGAATGATGCTCTATGCAATGAGCCTAAATTCAGAAGGGTAATTATGATCTTGAATTGAAATAAACTTTTTTAATTATGACCAAGTTTCTCATAAGTAAGTCTATCCAGCTATTGAATTTATAGCCCGATTTTGACTTGGCAAATTTTAGTGATACGCTTTATATAAAGTAGAGCAATCTATTTCTCTGTTTATTTGAGAATAACCTAATAATTTTGAGGAGTGGTGTGGATTAAATACAGTATTTGTCTATCTAGGCGGTAATTGAAGCGATTACTATAGTGGAAATCGATTTAAATGTTTTTACTTTTGCTGGTGCAGTAAAAACATGGAAAAGATTGATATTCCTATTGTAATATTAAGAAAAAGACGCCACCGTTTTAACAACTAACCTATTAAAGCATTAAAGAAATGGAAAATGTCCTTAATTTAATCATGATAAAAAACAAGAATACCTTAAGAAGAAAAATTTAGTAAATACTTAATTGTTCGCATTTTTGTTGAGAACGGGGTATACAAGAAGCGGACTTGGAGTTCCATGTTTCTCACCTCTGTGTTCCAGCTATAGGGAATTCTGTTCACTACTTAAATAAACTATTATCAAGCAACTGAAAATAAAAATCACTGCTGAACCAATAGAGCTCCATTACGACTGGCTCATCCGGGTTGTTCCAGTTTGGTTGTTCCAGTTGAATACCATAATACAAGGTTCAGTAGTGAAGCATCAGTATCCGTATCAATTTTCACACCAATTCGCATTATCCTCGACACGACTCTGTTCAACGTATCCAATCATTTACCATGCTTCCAATCAAACGTAGAGTGGCAATGGGATCTCCTTCTGAGCCATTGTTCACAGAAATTTTTATGCCGAGGGTATGCCGGACTAAAACACATTATGCATGATTTTGAGTCTTATGTTTGATACGTGTCTGATATTTGTGTCATCTGCAAGACCCGAACAAGCACAATAAATTTGACTATTAAGGAGAGATTCATCTTTTTGCCATTCTTGACATTCGAGAAGAAGGAATCTCGATGGAACAGTTAGCACCAGAAGCTAACACAAACCTACTTGGACCGAACAATATACGAACTTTCATAGTCTTATCCCGATATCAGTTATAAAATATGTTCGTAATCTCTTCCCTTGAACTCGTAACTCAAGCTTTCCAGCCCGAAATTTCAGACTGTTTGATCGTGGCGTCTTGTTGAGAAACGGTTGCCCAACTTCTTTCCTCACACAATACAGTCAAATGAGGGCGTTTGAAACACATAATAGCTTTAACTATGTAATTATAGCTATCTATTCCCAGTGTTAAAAATTATCTACGATCAGTCTTGCAGGTTTGCGAAGCAATGTACTTGCCATGGCTTCAAATCTTGGAACTCTATTTTCGAACAAGTATATTTTTAGTAGTCTGGTTAGGTGTGAACGTGACAGAGCTGATAGTGGTCAGGCCAAACTACCTTACCGTGAGTTCATTTGTTCACTCGATCACAAAGTTAGTCTTACCGGTTTTTAAACGTTGTCAAAGTATTTTGAGGCCTAAATCTCAACAATACGTCATATGACCACCCAAAACATCTGTTTCATGCAGTTGATCGTCTAGAAACACCGTCATCAGGTACAAGCACCTCTTCGGTAAAACAGTCGTACTCTTATTCAAAGCTGACAGCTCAGCTCACCTAACCGTGCATGCAACATGTAATCACCATTTTTAGCACCTTACCTATCGAAGACGGTCCAAAAATGCATGGACGACTTAGTTACTGTACTTAGTTACTGCATTTTTAAGTCCATTAGCCATAATTATATCCATCAATATCTTTATTTTTTCAGGCGTGTGATACGTATTCTCTCTCAAATAGGTCAAGGTCAGCTTTCACAATATGAATGTAGGTGCTATTTGCATCCTAGCCCTCTTCTAGTTATATAATTGGTGTAGTTAATAAAATACATTAGCTACATTCCACTTGTGTTCACCCTCTTAACAGTTTAGTTTACAGCAAACCCTATGGAAGGTTTTGGGTATTTTGAAACAGAGTGAAACGTGTTTGAACATGTGAAAAAGTAGAAAAGTACAAGGTTATTTTCAGATAGGAACATCTTTGTGCACGATGATACACTCGATGGAGTCTGTCAGTTTGACAAACAGTGAAGTCGTATAAGTATCAGCATTATCGGTTAACTAACCGGTGAACAAGAATTGGAGCTCAAAGCCAGGACGAAAAAAGTTCAGCCTATTAAAAGCTTCGTCGTGTGGGTGGCTTAGATGAGGAATCATTCTCTTACACAGAATGCGTTCCAGTCGAGGGACGTGACCTTTTGTGCATGGAATATTCTAACGTATTTAATGGAGCACAACAAATCTTGAGAAACGCCGCTCGAAATAGAATTCCATTAAATTGAACATTCTGCCTCTAATAACGACGAAAGTAATCGCAGTACAGTTTCGAGAACATTTGAGGTGTTCAGGAGAAAATGCTGTTTCAGGTTACGAGCAACTTCCCTCCAGAGTTCGGCGATTTCGTCAATCGCGCTTAACAAATAGCACTGAAAATATCTAATGTCTCATATGGAATTGTTTACTAGTAAAGAATTATCAGTGTTGCGGCGTGAGCTACGTAGGCGCCTTGAGCCACCATCGGTCGCACCTCAAAATGCACCCAATCTTAATTCATCACACGCACTCACATCTAAGTGCAGTTCCATTTAAAGGTGTGCAACACACACTACTGGCAGATTGCTTTTTATGGGCGACCTTGGTTGCAATGCTCAACGGTCGCCGTATGACAGGTAGAACGGACGTGTACCGCCATCCACAATTACATGCACCCATTGTACTGGGCAGGGATGGGGGGCGAGTTCGATGCATATTTTACTATGAATTTCTCGTCTGTGCTCCGAACCAGAATAGACACGCTTTGTTTGCCTTCGAAATGGAGTTCAGTTTCAGCTAGATGTAAGTGGACACACCGAGGCTCGAACCTATGAGTTGGTCATCGAACAAATTCTACCCTCGGCCATTGTGTTCTTCTATGCTGTGTTGGTCCTCTGTACGGGCACATAATTGGTCCTAGTTGAGATGAATAAGACATATTCTGCTCCTCGTCATACCGTTACTGACTGAGTTAGCCTCAGACACACAACATGCAATTGGGGATAAATTGATAACGGCAAATGGCAGGACTATTTTCATGGACGATTGTGTTTTGTTCAGATCAATGTTGTGGCGTGAGATACTGACAAGGACGCTACACTTTCGACCAGTGTAATGAACCATTCGTTGACCAGAAATCCCTTGTACCTATAAATGGCATTCATTCTGTTTATTTAGACGACCAGTAATAATATGTTTGTTGATTTGAGTGCTATCCACGAATGTCAGGTTGGTTTTGATGCCGCGATATTTTGTTGGAGTATGTGATTCGTGCTTTTGAAGAAATGCAGTAATTTCTTCCAGTTGTCATGACAAGTTGTCCTGTTGGTGTTGGCGTGCGAAGCGCTGGTCAAATGTGCACCAAATCTTAGTGCATCTCAAGCATTATTTCTCACTGGGGTTCCATTTGTATGTGCGCAACACATACTACTGACACGTTGGTTGTTATAGGCGATTATTCACCGCTGTAACATTCTTCTTAGGGCTTCCTGTTTCAATGTGATTTGAGATATTATTCCTAAGTTTGTATTCTGGTTGGAGTAAATTCTACTTCATGACAGGTGTTCGTCCAGTGTTTAATCAAATGCTGAAAATCTTAGACCTAAATTGTCGGCTCATTCTTATGAGGCATACTGACATGCAGTCATGCAGATTTCTCTGAAAGTCACATTAATCGCCCAGCCGTTTATACTATTTCTAAACCCATAACCGGACGACCAGACAAACGTCTAAACCATTGAACGATATGAAATCTCCAAGACTTCGTTCAAACTGCGGTGAATATACCGAGTCATGAATGATACTGTACTGGTAAAGTTTTGAATTACATGCTATGTTGCATTTTATCGAGTATATTCCAGTTACTCGAATACAGATCCATGCATATCATATTATACTGAGGAATCGAGTGAATTTAAAAAATACATTTTGCGTCCCATGAGAGTGGTATGTAGTTACGCTACAGCACGGCAAGTGGCACCGCCAAACCTATGGGAGTTTTATGTGGTTCACCACTCCAAGCCCGTGGCTTGAGTTGCGGGTTTCTTACTCTTCAGTCAAACATGACCATCTGTCTATGCATTTGTTGAGTTTATTATTACGAGGGGTCCTTGACTATGAGCCCTCTCTTCCCTCGCAATCCAATTTATTGTGATAAAAAGGACAAAGGTAAATTAACATTGAAGTGTCGAAGCGAAAGATATATAGACATTTATCATGCGCCAACTGAAAAACAGGTCTGGTATCAAGTGAATCAAAGTACATATACCAAAGCGGAACGGAGACTGTTCAAGCAGCCTGTACACTTTTCTTGCAGGTATGCTGATTCAAGATCTACTTGAAGGTAGGATACTACCCGGTTGCTAAGACCGAAGCAGATTGGCTTATGGGAAGCCGCCCCAAGAGTTTCAACTAAAGATCTAACTGGCAACACAGGGGTTGTTCGACTAACAGAGATGTTCAAAACCCAAAAAGATTGTTTTAAATTGAAGAAAACCTGTTAAGCTTGTGGACTAGTTTGTGTGTGAGCTTAAGGGCGTATTTCTATGGTATTCTTTTCAACTCCGTGCTGTTTCCCGTCAGTTGGTCAACAACTCTAAAGGCGTCTTGCTGGCTTATTGGAACTAAGACGGACTACATCGCAGATATAAATATCGCAGACAAAATTATACTTATGATACACACAGCAATACCTACCAAATATTTGCAAAATAATGCAGGTTTCCAGAGAAACTAACCGAAATTGAATGATGAAAGAAGGTATGCCGGATATATTTTCGAAATCCATGGTCAAATTGGATAATAGTTCATGAAACAATGTTGGAATGATACGCAACCATGAACAAAGTATCAAGTCCGGTTAACAAATCAAGAAATACTGTAATTATATTGCGCCCAAATTTATACAAAAAACGAATGTGAACGAATGTGGGTTGGAGCATTGAGCTGATTGAATAAGACCTAACTATCGTATGGCTTATCACAACGGAAGTCGTATATAAATGCATCAGAAAAGAGATATTCTGTAGGTATTAGTTGGCGGAAAAAATGTGAACGATAGTCATCAGTTTACATGGCAGAGTTTGTAGTAGGACTGTTAGCGGGGTAATCGCGTGTATAGTACAGGTCGAGACAGGAAGTTCCGTGGAAATGCCCACGACTGATGTCCTCGAGCGACATGTGAGATCCCAGCCGCGTAAAAGTATTCGAGGATTCATTTAGGCTATATAAAGCGAACACGACTCTGTCGTCTAGGAATGAAAAGGAGAGGGGAATGCATCGAATCAGTGAAGCATAAAAGCAAAACAGGCATTGATTAATCGCAAAATATCTGATTGTGTACACTGCATTGGTATAAACGACTGAAACAGATCAACAGATCATTCAACAAGTAATTTTGTATTTTGCAAACGATTAAAACCCTCAAATCCGATCTTCCGTGTGTCGGTGACAATCTGGAACTGTCTTAAATGGGACCGCGAAGGAGTATAATCAAATAAATCATCACAATGGCTACTAAGCCACAGTATACAAAGGCAGCTTTGCCATTGGTCATTTATATGCTTTTCAGTAGGTACATGGACACCAGTGAGTGCGAGATGACTATCGTTTTTGCCAAAACAGCCAAGATGATGAACCACTTTATATTCGAGATCTAATCCAAAAGGTAGCGGGTTGCTCAATGCAAATGTTGCTTGGCTTACTAAGATTTTCGAGTTCGAACAAACGTGTGATATATATATAACCGTAGACTTGCCATTCAGAATGAAAATGGTTCAGTAATTGAACTGATGGGTATATGAAACAGACCTATTTCTGCTTCTCAGTTGGTAATTCTAAATGGTTCATGTAAAAGCCCGAAAAACAATTCCACTAATTAGAAATCCGATTAGTGTGCTTCCCATACAACAAATAGTGTAAATCTGGTGTAAATCTCTGCTCCTATATACAACGCTCGATGACGGTTTGACTGAAAGGTCATAGCGGTCCGGGCATTGTATTCCTTCTGAAAGAAAGCCGGGTACCGGTATGGTAATAACGCATGAATCGATGAGTAGTTCTGTGGTACATTAAATCGTTAAGAAAACCAAGGTAATCATGAACACTTTCATGCGATTCCTACACACGGGTGGAAGGACAGTAATTGCAATCGCAACGAGTGTTTTAGAAACCAGGTATCATAGAGTTAGATGAGAAGTTACAGTACAAAAATTATTGTCAAACAGTACGTGATAGCTTACCAGATACTTCCCGGTGCATGCGTTGTAGATTCACACGGACGGACAAATAACGACAAAGGTGATCCACTTGAGATAAAACACACAAAAAAACGTACGACAGTAAGCAGGAGTGAAATGCCTTTAACGTAGGCACTACGATTTACTAACATAGTGTTAACCTATTCCTTAGCTATGCATTACGGGAATCCATTCAGGAAACACTTTGATACTGGTTCTGTGAACGTTTAGGATAAGGAACGTTCAATATAAGCAAACAATATTAAACCAACAATAAGAACAACACAGCATATAGTTGGAACATCCGTCGAACATGGTTCAGGGTATGTGAATTGATTACATGATTCACGGTGTGACAAAAGCATCGAAAATACGTATATTCGGATTTGTGTGTGTGTCAGATGCAGAAAGAGATACTAGTGGCACATACCCGCACTCGAAGCTCACCAATTGATCATGGACCAGCCCATGGTACGCACATATTATTTCATACACAGCAAATAAATAAACATATAAATTTGTATAAAATACTGCTACCATATTCCTCAAAACCAACAGATTACAGATCTTTACTTAAGTTAAAACGCTCGAGCAATATCAACATTGAGGGCAACCATAAGCACATGCATAAATAATTATTTCACACACCTGTTGTAATAGTCGGAGCTTTGAGGTATTTTATTGGACCATTGGTATCCCCGTTTCGCGCACCAGTGCTCGAAGGACTGACAGGATGGGAGTTATTGGGTCCACAGTATAATGGGTGAGGTTTCAATAATACTTCGATTTCAGGGAAAACGGCTGGTGACGAAGAAACCATGTGTGCACCATCCAGAATTCGGTTTGTGCCAGATAGAGCTACCGTAGAATTCACAACTAGATCCCCCGTGGTAGAAACCACAGCTCCTCGGGATGGGGCATCAGAAGTGGACAAACTGCTGGCACCACCCACTGAATTAGTTTCAATTCCACTTTCAGTATCTGAATTCATGTGTGAAACAGGCTATAGAAAAGAATACGATTTTGGAGATTAACTAAAGTAAAGAAAGTTCTAGAATGTCATTTTTATCTGGGCGTAATACAGAGACAGTAAATGTTGACAATCCAATTATCAATTTTACTGGATGGTTCATAAGAAGTCATAGCATTAATTTTGATACCGATTTGGTTGCAATCGTATGAATAAGTTTTGAAGGTGCAGTGTATAAAATACCCTGTGTATGGGCCAAACAAATCGTAGTATAATTGCAAAAAGGAAAACTGTACAGTGCTACGATTTGCTTGAAGATTCAGTAAAAACCTAGAGCAGTAGGCTGTCCTAAAGGACCTCTCCCCGAGCCTTTGATCGAAAGATCTAAGTAACAAGGCAGTGAGCTGCTCAATATATGCATATACATACTCCCGTACACCGATAGTTAGGTTCTCCACCAGGTATTTCCGAAAACGTTCAGAGGATGTACCTAGACGCATGCGTACTACGTTTATTGTAGCTCGTCAGAAAAGCCAATCAGTTATATATATATATATATAATACAATTGAGAAGGCAAACACCGAGTAGGAGGGTTTATTGTTGACGTTTCAGGCCTGAACTGAGACCCGTCTTCAGAACGTGAGGAAATGGTGATTACAGCGTTCTTTATTCAACCTTGTCCGCCTGTCTATGCTTCGCTCTTTCATCCCGTGTTCTGGCGACCAGCACGTCGTAGTGCGCGTCGATGTGTCGGTTGTATGAGCCTGTTGACAGAATGGCCTCCAGGACTAGACGTTCTTGTTTTTTATTGGATGATCCAATGAAATGTGCATCACTCAACTCATGTCCAGTTTTCGAGCAGTGTTGCAAATATGTGATTTTGGGTGAGCCCGCTTGAGCGCCAATCGGTGCTCGTGTGTGCTTATTTCTAGACGCTTGCCCGTTTCACCTACGTAAGTGAGGATGTAGTTTTGCCAGGGGATGCTGTATACAACCCCCGCGCTATACTGTGGTGCAATTGGATCTTTGGGCTTGGACAGAGTATACCTCAGTGTTGATGTTAGTTTGTGGGCGGTCTTAATCTGCATTGATTTTAAGATCCGTTCAGCGGCTTCTGAAACACCTTTGATGTATGGTAGGACAATATATATATATATATATATATATATATATATATATATATATATATATATCGACAACGATTCAGAGTAATGAATTGAAACGTCACCAATAGAACTTTCCTACTCGGTATTCGCCTTTTAATTGAAACATATATATATATATATATATATATATATATATATATATATATATATATATATATATATATATATATATATATATATATATATATAATTTTGCCCCTAATTGATGATGCTATATTGCACTAAACCTGAATGTATTGTTGGACTTGCTTCCCTTCGAAGTTAACAGTTGTGATCAGCGCCTCAGTATTTCGATTGTGTGTTCCTACGTTGACACCACGCGAAAATCGATCAACTTTCAGTAAGCGAGTCATTATGAATAAGGATTATCATTAGTTGTTTCGGCAGTTGAATCTTCTGTTGCTAGAATAGCCACTGTACTCATGGGTTCTGTGAGGTTGGTCTCTTCCAGTGATATTAGGCTTTCAGTATTTTATCTCGTTTTTATCAGGTGCCATTTGAAAAACAGCTTAACAGTAATTGAACCAGTCTATCACAGTATTGAAGTACTTAGAAGTAAGTTCAGAAGAGAGTAATGCAAATGATTTACGGAAGAGTACATGCAGTGATTTCAAGTTGAAGCAACTCACCGCGGGTAAGACCTCATCTTCATGTACACCGGCAACTCCAACGCCTTCGCTGGAAGATATACCAGCATTCGTGGTCGAGGAACGAATGACTTTTCCATTGGAATACGGTCGACCACGGTTGTTGGTAAGCCCCAATTGTTGTTCCAATGAACGAGTGAGAGCAGCACTTAAGTGTTGACGATTCAATTTGGCCAATATCTTGTCTTGGTGCGCCTCATATTCCTATAAGAAATGAAAATATGTAGGGTATAGGTGAGGTACACTGTTTTAAGAATAGATTAAAAAACCCGAAAAACGAAGATCAAACGACAGTTCTCTCGTGTCAGGATAAGTCCGCTCTGTTTTCATTACATATCCCAGGAATTTGAAACGAATGATATTGTCCTACCGGACTAATTTCTGACCAAGGATTTCAATTCCGCAGTTCATTTTTGTCACAAACCCCTCCTTATGCCCAAATACACGATCAGCTAGTCAAATTGTCGTCGAAACTTCGAATTTCATCATCCGATCTTTCATTCGTTAACGGAGCTCCTGACCTTCTAGAACATCTCAAGGTCATAAAAAGACTGTAAATAGACACGTTCCTACTGTAAATTTGAAGTGGCAATATAAGTATTCAATTTAGCGCTTTGTTCTTTTCTCGACAACGGTTCACGGTCGGACCAAGTGAGGAGACGAATCAGTAGTCAAGGCGATAGTATATTTTTCGAGTGAGAAATTTTATGGAGTTACAATAGTTGGCGACGGGGAACTACTTACAATGTCAATTTCATTTGAGCAGATGCAAATACATCTACAGCAGCAGCAGATACAGTTCGAGTTGTCGCAGTCGAAGCTTATTGAAGCGATAACTCAGAAGCTGAATATCCAATCGACCGCGTCAGTCAAGCCAGAAACATCACGTCCGCTGATCGAACCTATCAGTAACTCCATTACTGACTTCCGCTACGATCCAGCCGCTAGTGTTCACTTCGATTCCTGGTTCCGCAAATACGAAGATTCATTTCGTCTGGAGCTAGCTGAAACGGATGACGCGCAGAAGGTTCGATTATTACTCAAAAAGCTTGGCCATGCGGAACACGAACACTATTCTAACTACATCTTGCCCAAAAATCCCCGTGATTTCTCATTCGATGATACTGTTACATGCCTCAGTACTATATTTTGTGAACAATCATCCTTGTTCAATATTCGTTACCACTGCCTCAAACAGGCCAAGAACGAATCGGATGATTCCGTGACATATGCAGGAGTGATCAATCGTGAGGCGGAGCGGTTCAAGCTACGTACAATGACCGACGACCAGTCCAAATGCCTATTATTTGTCTGTGGGTTGCAGTCCCCAATTGATGCAGATATCCGGACACGCATACTAGGCAAAATGGAGCTGGACCCTGACATGACACTACAGTCAATCACCACCGAGTGTCAACGACTGTTAAACTTGAAACATGACCCCAAGATGATAGAACATGCTCACGGTACATCATCCGTTAATGCCAGCAATCATCTTTTGATCGATCACAGCACAAAGAATTTAACGCCAAACCCATCAATTCAAAGCCGCCGACAGCATGCTGGAAATGTGGCGAGTGGCATTACCTGAGATTATGTCCATTCAAGGAACATCTGTGTCAGAAATGCCACAAACGTGGCCACAAAAGAGTGCTGCCGAAAAACCAGCCACAAAAAGTCAGAGAAGACAAGATCCAGACCACATACTTTCAAGAAAGCGACGTCCAACTCTGTTTGTGCCACTTTCAAAGTCGATTTTGGAAGTATGTTACTATCAAAATCAATCAGGTACCTGTGCGTCTTCAAGTGGACACTGCTTCAGACATCACCATTCTCTCCAAGAATGTGTGGAAATGGCTTGGAAGACCCAGTGTAACCACATCAAACCATACTGCAATCAGCGCATCCGGATCTCAATTGAAGCTGACGGGTGAGCTTACATGTGATGTGTTCTTCAAGGATCTATCTTTCACTGGAATATGTTATTTCTCCGACCGTCCCAACCTCAATCTTCTTGGTTTGGATTGGAGAACTCAAGCATTTTTGTGTCCCCCCCCTCAATTCAGTGTGCAATTCTGTCCAATCGTGCACCAAAAGGGATCAAAACCGAAACTAAAGCCATGATATTTTCTTTGATATCCTACGCCGTAAACACTCCAGGGTTTTCCTCGAGTCCCTCGGTTGCTGTACCGTTACCCAGACTGTGCTACACTTGAAACAAGAGTCTAAGCCAGTGTTCCGCCCTAAGCGACCTGTTCCGTATGCTGCATTGGAATTGGTTGAGAAAGAACTGGATCAACTACAAAAATGTGGAGTACTGAAGCACGTCAAATATTCTGCATGTGCAGCTCCAATATTTGTCGTAAAGAAACCGAAGGGCTGTATTCGGATCTGTGCCGATTTTTCAACAGGCCTCAACTCTGTATTGGATGCACACCAATACCCACTTCCTCTGTCAGAGGACCTTTTCAACAAACTGAACGGTGGTCAGACGTTCGCAAAAATTGATCTTGATCTGCAAGTTCAAGTTGCAGAAGAGTCACAGGAGCTACTGACGACCAACACACACAAAGGACTGTTCCACGACTTTTTTGGTGTAAAGACGGCCCCAGAAATTTTCCAACAGATTATGGATACTATGCTGACCGACGTCCCTGGTGCGGCCGCATACTTGGATGATATCATTGTCTGTGGTGCCACCAAAGATGAATTGATGTCCAGACTAGATCAGGCGATCAGTCGAATTTCGGAGTACGGATTCACAATACGTGCGGAAAAATGCATTTTCTTCATGGACTCGATTGAATACCTTGGATTTATTATTGACAAAAACGGTCGCCATCCAGATCCAAGCAATATAACAGCTATTCATAAGATGCTGCCTCCTTCGGATGTTCAAACACTTCGCTCATTCCTCGGACTTGTGAGCTACTATAGCGCATTCATTCCATCAATGCACCGCGTGCGAGAACCATTGAATCGCTTGCTTGTCAAGGACCAGAAGTGGCACTGGTCCACAGAATGTCAGCAGGCATTTGAAAAGGTAAAGTCTATCTTGAGTTCTGACATGCTACTAACCTACTACGACCCTAAATTACCAATTCAAGTGGCCAGCGATGCATCCAGTCACGGAATCGGAGCAATCATCGCCCACATTTTCCCGGATAGATCAATAAAAACAGTGGCACATGCAGCACGTTCCCTCACTCCAGCCGAGCGTAATTACAGTCAAATAGAAAAAGAAGCATTAGTCATCATCTTTGCAACCAAAATGTTTCATAAAATGCTTTTTGGTCGACGTTTTATGCTACTCACTGACCATAAACCATTACTCCTAATCTTCGGGTCCAAGAAAGGAATACCAGTCTACACTGCCAACCACCTACAACGTTGAGCCACAATACTGCTGAGTTACGATTTTGATACCAAGTACATCACAACAACAATTGGACAGGCTGATGCACTCTCACGCTTGATTGGGACGCAATCTATACAGCCCGAAGATACCGTGGTTGTGTCAATCCACATTGAAGCAGAAGTTAAATCAATCCTCACTGAAATCATTTGTGCTTTACCAGTTACAGCTGAGATGGTCAGGGATGCTACCAAAAGGGACGAAACGTTACAATGTGTAATACGTTATCACCATACTCAATGGCCAAAATCAGAATTGCAAGGAGACCTGCAGAATTTTGCACAGAGACGTGACTCACTTTCAGTTGTAAATGAGTGCCTCATGTTTGGCGAGCGAGTCGTTATCCCACGATCCCTCAGGCATCGCTTACTTTGACAATTTAACAGTAGCCATCCTGGAATTAGTCGAATGAAGGCATTGACCCGAAGTTACGCCTACTGGCCTGGAATGGATAAAGAACTGGAAAACATCTGTCGCTCATGCTCAAAATGTACTCTGGCTTCAAAGGCACCTTGCAAAACAACTATTCTAGCATGGCCAGTCCCCGAATCTCCGTGGTCCAGAATACATGTCGATTTTGCCGGCCCAATTAATGGTAAATCATTCCTGGTCGTAGTGGACGCATTCAGCTAATGGCCAGAAATCTACGGTATGAACTATACATCAGCTGAATGTACGATCAGACAACTTCGTGAGCTATTTGCTAAATTCGGGTGCCCCAATACATTGGTCAGCGACAACGGAACACAATTTACATCAGCTGCTTTTGCAGATTTCTGTAAACGCAATGGAATCAATCACACTCGATCTCCACCATCCTCAGTCAAATGGATAAGTCGAATGATTTGTGGATACATTCAAGGGGGCACTTCTCAAGTCAAAAGGGGAAAGAACGACTTCCGAAATCTTTGACGCTTTTCTGATGTACTACCGCATCACACCAAACCGTCAGACGCCCGGAAACATCACCCCAGCCGAAGCGTTACTCGGCCGGAAGATTCGAACACCCTTAGATCTCATTCGACCACATACAACATTAAATTCATGTCATAATCAAGTCACGGATGGACAGCTCCAACGACAAAAGATAGCAAAACTACGGCTCTTCAAGATCAACGATACCGTCCTCGCTCGGGATTATCGTCAGGGAAACGTATCGTGGGCAATTGGAACTAGGAAACAAAAACTGGGAGATGTGATATACGAAGTTCAGGTTGGAAGTGAAACATGGGTCCGACATGCAAATCAGCTGCGACCAACAGACTGTGAATCTACGGACAACGCTGAGCGAGCAATTCCACTGGATATCCTACTGCATACATTTGAAATTCAGCCAGCGCAGACAACGCTACATTCACAACAACGGACAACAACTCGTCCGCCTTCTTTGTTACCTTGCCGTTGGACTAGCCGCAAAAGAACACTTGTTCGTCCTTTTCAGGTCGACCCCAGTCAACCAATTTACGCCAAACTACTTCAAAGGGGAGGTGACATCGGACTATTTCCGGCAAAGGATTTCAATTCCGCAGTTCATTTTTGTCACAAACCCCTCCTTATGCCCAAATACACGAGCAGCCAGTCAAATTGTCGTAGAAACTTCGAATTTCATCATCCGATTTTCCATTCGCTAACGGAGCTCCTGACCTTCTAGAACATCTCAAGGTCATAAAAAGACTATAAATAGGCACGAGTTCCTACTGTAAATTTGAAGCGGTAATATGTATATTCAATTTGGCGCTTTGTTCTTTTCTTGACTAACGGTTCACGGTCGGACCAAGTGAGGAGACGAATCAGTAGTCAAGGCAATAGTATTTTTCGAGTGAGAAATTTTACGGAGTTACAACAGATATGCCCGGCATCGTTCCGAGAAAAACCAAATATCTAACTATCGGTGAGTGGAAAAATACGTCACTCTTTCGAACAGATATATTAATCAGCGATGGGAAACCACTAATCTATGAAGTTTAATGATGTTGCAATGGAGACTGAATCAAACTAAATTCAATTAATCTGATAAGCAAATGATATAGGGTCAATCGTGCATTTCGGATGACTATCAGTCATTACTCAGCTAGAGACAGCGAAAAAGATTGGTTCAACTTGTGAGGTATGTTGCAAGGGCTTTTAGTAGATTATTTTTTCAAAAGGGACTATTGTTGGAGCTGCCTACATTCTCTAGCGCATCCAATTGTTAGAGTTACCATGGCACTCTAATGTGACCAAGAGATAATTGTCGACACTTTGCACAGCAACCTTTCTTCACCGATACGAGTGGCGTTCATGTATGTAACACTATGATATGAAGTTTAAAAATGCTGTGACTGATTGGGAAGTCATTGTAAAACAAATAGTTTTGGCAACATAGGACGAGATTCGGCTATGGCGGGACAGGATTTAGACACAAGACAAAATAGATTTTACAGGGGTGCGCGTAATCCGAAGAGGCTTCCAAACGGTTAGAAAGCGATTGATGGCGGAGGCAATAGAAATAGCGAAGTCGAGCATGAACCTCAATAGCATTGAAGGGACAAACCTTTAGGAAACTTGGAAAGCCTTAGTAAACCCAAAAAGATTGGATGCTCTGTACAGATGGTCATAAGGACAGATTAGAAATTAAAAAATTACATTGAATTTTACCACGTTTCCCGAATCACCACAATGTATGCAGGTAGAGAATATCATTGGTTATAAGATGAATAGCGATCGTCCACACAAAATGTGTGGCACAATATTCGCTTGTGATTCCTCTACAGCACATACAAAGTGTTCTGGGATCTCACAGTTTAAACAACACATGTTAATCATTACTCAGAACTAATTAACCTGAACCACCACAAAACATGCGGGTAGAGAGTTTCCTTAGAAATCCAATGGATAGCGTTCGTCTACATAAAAATGTAGCACAATGATTGCTGGGGATATCTCTACAGCACTTTCGAAGTGTTTGGGTTACGCATGGTCTAAATATTTGATGGAACATATAAGTTAAGATGTTTCCTAATTAAATTAAGTTTGTTTTCAAAGCTATGATCAAAATAATTCAGGGTCGAACGTCCGCTTAAAGTGCGCAAGAGATTAGTGTTTACATCAAAATCATAAGGCCGACATAATTAGCCGGGGTAAGGGCACGGATTATCGCACGACACTGGGTGCCACGTCATGGCGTGAATAGGCTTCGACATGGGATCTAAGTTATCTAGTGTTTCGTGGGTGAGGGATTTACAGACACTATCGCATGGGGGTGATGAAGTGGACATAGAACAATCACAAAAAACTCAAGACAGGTACTTGGACAAACCGAAAAATGAAGACTTCGATCCAGCTTCCAGCTTGTTATATAATCACTTTTTACATTGACAATGATCTTGCAGCGGCAGGCCGAAACGTTGGTAGAATAATAACACCGATTGTTGCCAAGACTATTTATTTTACAATGATGTGAACTTTATTTGCCCTAATTATCCTTGCATCCGATGTACAAAATAACACCCACTTTTAACTCGTCTATAGACTTCTGTCTAACCAGCGTCAACTTATCTATACACATCTATTCGTCACGCATCAACTTCTGATTTAACCGTAGTCAGACCGGGCTCCATTCAACATAATTGTGGTGGATATCTCAACCTCGTAATCCTTGCATTCCACTACACTATATACTTTAGCCGTTTTCTCTCTTCGCTGCATTTTTAGATGGAGTACGACTCCTGCATTTTTTTCAAGCAGGCCAAAATAGGCACAAAGCGATGAATCATACATACATCGTTTACTGAGATGAGTACTGAATGGAACCTTGAAGTAAGAACAAGCACCATTCAACAGAACTGATGATAGTCATAGAACGAATCATGCGGACACAATCCGTACCAGCTGTTAAAAATATTGCAACTATTTAGTACACACAAACGTGGATTACAGGAGAAGGAAGAGACCAAGACCTCCTCCAAGCATAGTGTACTATAACATTAGAATCGGTTGAAATATCGCTATGATCGTAAGAATGAATAAGGTTAGGTCATCAAAGGCTCATTCTTTGATCAGCAAAAAAGTTGACATCAGAACAGCCTATCCTGTCTCTTACACATAGGCAAACTGCTTTTATAAGATCAGAAAAGATGATTTTGAAGGCTTTGAGTTAGTCAAACGTGAAAGAAAGTGCGCTGTGGACGTGTGTGACTATCCATATTGATGGGTCTTACAAGTTTGTTGGACCCGAAGATATTTTACATTGGTAAATACGATTCAATAAGGTGAAGATCAACGATTTGACATTTTATGAATCAATCAATCAAATATTAGGAACAATGGAAATGCAGATTAAAAGATGTTTTGAAAAAAATTGAGTTATTTATACACTGAATATGAACCCATATGCACAAAAGCACGATCAACCAGCTTTGTATGAGGCTTTTTGATCTAGAGATACATAATTTATCCAAATTTGTTCCAGTTAGTAGGAATAATATTCGAAACCACTTCCAGAATCCATTATAGGCTTCCGTTAAAAAAGCAGTAACTTCATGATTTAGTGCAGCAAAGAATGAAAATGCGAATAAGGATTGGTTGATGGAGCGCTTGAAACTGAGATCTTGACGTGACTTCGAAAAATGATATTTATGTACGGTAGGCTGAAAAATATGCTATCGCCCTGCGAACCTATAAAACAAGACTTCAGCAAAATGAAGCTCGGTATATCAGTGGGGTAAACGCAATTGTAATTGGCGTGATTGTTTCAGATACATTCACATAAGTTTGGTATAACAAGAGTCGGATGAGCAAAACAACCACAAAGAGAACGACAAAAGAACCTTAATTGAATGCTATTACATCTTCTGATAACCATACGGAGCGCATTATAACTACACTTCAGATAAGGCTAATTACCCAGTGATAGCCAATAAATTCTACCTTTTTAGAATAAAACCTGGACTGCTGTTGCATAGTTCTTATAGAGATGTAATTTGGTATATAAAATACATTAAATGAAATGCTAGTTCTAATGCAGTAAAGGATAAATAACGAACGCCTAGCTCAATGAATGCAGCATCTTGAATTATGGTACAGGACAGCATACCAAGATTATTAAGCCATTAAATGTTGGGCATACACGTACTTTTGAAGTATAGTGAAAGACATGAGGTAATATTTATGCACACACACTAGTGGCTTCAAATTTTTGTAGAAAGCTATACAGATGCGAATACGAATCTAGAACAACTAAACGGTACTAAGTTACATTTCGAAAGGATAATAAGAGAACCTATGTGAACAGCGAGCTACGATTATGAGATTAATTATTCCATGTATACCTGAGTAACATTAACTAATCGAGGAAGCATAAAGTTCTAACAAGAAGCGCATTAAAGTATCAACTTAAGAGTAAAAAGAGCACGATTCCATAGCGTATTACCTCGCGACTAGGATAAATTTTGGCAATAAGAGCATCAAAATTGGGATCTCGTCGCAATGAACGTTTCGATACCAATTTTTTACGGCAGGTCGGGCACTCTTTATTACCACTCCGAAGAGCCGTCACAATGCATTCTGAACAAAACCGATGCAAACACTCCTTCGTTGTCATTGTGACCTTGAGTATATCGAGACAGATCGGACACATCAATTCACTCTTCAGACTTCGTGGACTAACTGCAATTTCCGTGCCATCAGTAATGGGTTCTTGAGGCTTTCTGTGCAGTTCATATAGCGTCAATTCCCAGTTCTTGGATGGTGCGTTATCCATCGTCATGCCTTTAATAGAAATTGAGGATCAGAGTAATCATGATAAAAATTATAACATAAGTAACCAATATACGGAATGCAGTATATGTAAAATGAGCATGAAAAGCAACAAACAAAAGACTGTAAAGTTGGTTAAGTTAAAATTCACGTTAATTTCATCGACCATTTTTGTGAAAAAATAGTCACACACGACGATTGGAGAGAGATGAAGAAAATCTGAGAATTTGGCAGAAAAGTAACGCGTTTAATTTCAAATTCCGTTTCAAGTAATTAATACTCCACCAATTGTTTGATCTTATAAAGAAAATGACCTTTCTTCATTGCGTGGTAGATCATTACTTAAATTAGTTAACGATACCAAGAAAAGCTCGTCAGAAAATAAATGCGAGTTCAAAGACCATCCAAAATGTAGTTTCTAAAGGTCGACACAAATCGTAACAAAAATGCAGTGGGATAATCAGAAAAAGTATAGCAGTAAAATGAATTTTTCAGTTGGTACAAAAATAAATACTTTTACTAGAATCTGGAGTCGTCTTCCAAAACACTGAAAGTAGATAGATAATGTTATGAGAGTGAAGAATTCACTACTAGTTTCGAGGATACAAGACCGTCAGGGTTCATAGAATTAACCAACTAAGATGTCCTACTTCCTTAGTGTGGTGAATCACGAACCAACAGAGAACAGACAAATCAATGAGAGAGAAGACAGACGCCGTAATGGAGGCTTTACTCAACTAATAATCCGAGTACAAAGGCCGAAAATGAGTGAACAAAAGGTTTATAAAAGCTTACAAAAAGGGCCAATGCAATCGAGCAAACATTCATAACATTTTCACCCGCTAACAAATGTTCGTTCACAGGTTGAATTCACAGACGTTGGTTGGATAATAAAAGCTGTTAGAAAAGGTAGATACGATATCGGCGGAGAATAAGTGAGAGTGAAGTGACACGATTGATTGCGCACATGCCCGGAGACGAAAGAATGTTTGTAAATCAATGCGAAGTCATGCATGTAATTAAGCTTCACGATTTCGTAAGTTGTATGGACGAGTACGTTGCTGTTTGCTCAGAATAGTATCAGGTGGAATTGAATTATTGTCAAAAGATTTGTCTGAATGTGTGGTGCAGTCGGGCGGTTAGGCTATGCGGGATTCATCCTGCAATGTCAGATATTCCGAAGTGGGGGGATTTGAAGATATTTCGGTTGACTGATATGATTCTTTAGCAGAAGGAGCGAGATGTTACTGTGAACCAAAACCTTCGGAGTAAGCGTAACGAAAAGAACAATTAAATGCACGTGTACAACACGATTTTATTATACAAAAGTGGATCAAATATTGATCGACCTCCATCATGCATTGCATTAGTAGATTGGATGAATGAATCTGTTCACCAATCTGAAGACAGGCCAAACAACTCTGAGTTGTTCGTCGGCGAGATACAACTCGAAATAGGTGTGGAAGTAAGATTCGAACCCGGGTCGATTTCCTCATAGTGGGGTGCGTTATTCACTGTACCACTCCAGCACGAATTAGTAGATGGATTGGGTATAGATAATTCAAACATTCAGCGTGTATATGTGTGCTGATCGTCGTCAACTTTAACACTTAACGGGTTCATTGATGTAACCCCACCGCCGAGCAGTAACGGCGACGGCTGTCTCGGGGACTCGGGTAAGTCGCCTGTTTTATATTTCTGAGCAGACTTCTCATCCTCGTTTCCTGGTGGACACTGATGCCGAAGTCGGCGTATTCCATCCATTGAACAACGAGCGACAGCATCCATCATCAGTGACCTTCCAAGCCTTCAACAATAACCCCATTAAAACCTTCGGCGCACGTTCGATATCCCTCGATCTGGGTCTCCGCCGTACTTTTTGATGGATATTCATCGTTGCAGACGTCGAGGAACCTATATTGGGAGCAGACTGCCTGTCCCACTACCATTTTATGGTTGATATGGCTCATCGAAGATTGGTCGATCGCACCACAAATCTGTCTTCCGTAGGCATCATCTTCCACGATTCAGTTCATTGTCCTTCCAATCAAGTCACCTTATGTAGACATCCTACTTGACTTTCGCTTTTAAAGCCCAATTGCTCAAGTTCGACAGTTAAGCACTCAGTCCAGCACCACATATGTACTCGCGATACACCAGTCTACTCCCAACCACGTAGACTTACTCCGGAGAAATTAGCTGTTGCCAAAAAGGAGTTCGAGCATATGATGGAACTAGGCATCATCCGTCCATCTAGTTCCCCTTGGGCATCACCACTGCATATGCTGGAAAACGCCCGGGCGAATGGCGCCCATGTGGTGATTACCGTGCACTGAATCGCTTAACCATCCCAGACAGGTACACCATCGCACACATTCACAATTTTGCCCTGAAACTGCATGGAAACGACTGTTTTCCAAACTACACATCGTCCGAGCCTACCACCAGATTCCTGTCGCCGCCGATGATATCCCGAAGACTACCATCACAATCCCCTTTGGATTGTTCGAGTTTCTGCGTATGCCTGCGGGTTAAGTAATGCAGCTCAGACTTCTCAAAGGTTCATGAAGTCTTCATGGAATGAATTGTGTTCATGTCTATATCGATGATGTTTTAATAGCAAGCACCAATCACGAACAACACAGCGTCCATTTACACAAATGCTTCAACGGCTTGTCGATTATGGCGTTATGATTAAGTTGGAGCGTCTTCCATCGAACTCCACTGATGGAATTTATCCACTTCATGATCAAATTTCTTTCATCCAGGATTATTCAATTCCTACATCACTACGCCAACTACGACGTTTCCTAAGGTTACTTAACTTTTATTGCCGTTTCATCCCAGAATGCGTTCCAATTCTCTAACCCTTAACCAACTTACTTCAGAAAGATAAAGGTAAATTTGAATTAAACGCAAAAGCTCTGGAAGCTTTCAACACGACAAAGCAGGCCCTCGATAAAATCACACCGTTGGCGCACATATCAACCGATCCAAAAGCGACGCATGTGCTCTCTACTGATGCTTCAGATGACGCTGTTGGAGTGGCTCTTCAACAGACGATAGGTGGTGAATTCAAATCATTACCTTTCTTCTCTGGGCACTTAACTCCAGCTCAAACACGTTATAGCACGTTCGGCCGCGAACTACTTGCTGCGTCACTTTCGACACATTTCAGAAGTAAGACAATGCCTTATCCTCACAGACCACAAACATCTGACTAACACCCCCTTGACAATCGCTCACCTCTGGAAGTCCATCAACTTGACAAGCTGAAGCAGGTAACACTAGCTGACACGCTTTCACGTATCCGCATCGCTGCCGTATCTGATTACAACTTAGACGAAATTGCTGCCGAAGAAAAATTCTCCTTAATGTTGAAGACGTCATTGATGCTGACGCAACTACCCTAGCCGACCAACGTTGGTATGACATTTCCACAGGCAATCCTCGAACATGGGTGCCCGCACCATTAAGAAGGTTTATGACCACTTTCATTTCTTATCGCATCCCAGTATCCGGTCAACAGCCAAACTTATCACAAAACGTTTCGTGTGACCGAGAATGCACTTTGACAATCGCCGTTGTGCTAAAGTATTCCCAACGGGGCAAAATTCATCGTAGTACTATCACTCCCCCAGCTACTTTCCCACGACCAGATATCGGACCACTTCCGCCATAGAGGGGCTATACACACCCTGACCCGTGTTTTCTGGGTAGCAGTAGCAAGAGAGAAGAATACTTAGTGTAGGTTCCGCGTCCAAGTGAGAATAAAAGGAGCTCTTCCAAACGTAACAGATTGTGATTTCAAATCGGTCACAGCGGATGAGTATGGAAATGAAATTGTTCGAGAAGCTTTTATTCGAGGTTTGTCCTCAAACACCATTCGACAGCGGTTATTAGAACAAGACACACTGGGTCTCGACAAGGCATTCACTCTAGCGCGGACATTGGAGACGGCGGAAACAGTCAACGTCATATAATCAACCATGTACATCACAATGAAGCTTACGCCATACGCTCTGCGGATCGCACTCGTTACAGAATTACAGCGGCTCCCACTATCGCAGCTACTATTCAGAAATGTTTCTTTTGTGGTTACAGTAAACATCCACGATCTAAATGTCCTGCAAAAGAAGCTACTTACAAATTATGTAATAAAATAGGCCACTTCCAGCGAGTCTAAAGATCCTCACAAACTAAACATTCTTCATTGTCTGTGCACCCCACTATATCTGGCGTTTCACTAGCTGTTGTGCCACTATCCTTGTCAAAAGCTGTGGTTAATGTCACGGTATATGTCTTAATGCTCTGACTGACACTGGCAACTCAGAGCTATATCTCACATAATGTAATTAACACACATCAATGGTCTGTACAAGCTTCCACAACATTAATTACAACGGACATTGTTTCACTGTTACATGGACATTGTTTCGTTACCCTTTTTTATTACGAAAAAATATCCCGCTACAGTATATTAAGTACACTGTGTCTAAAAAGTGCTTAAGATCGAATTCCTCTCAGAGACGATGAAAAACACTTTACAGCATTTGAGGCCTGTGGCAACTTATATCAATTTCGTCGTATTCCCTTCAGTGT
>JALGAQ010000009.1:1703045-1728295 GCA_028829895.1 Sinotaia quadrata | reverse complement strand
GTACGAAATTCGACTGAGCACCTCATCTAGTCTGGACATCAATTCATCTTTGGTGGCACCACAGAAAATGATATCATCCAAGTATGCGACCGCACCAGGGACGTCCGTCAGCATAGTATCCATAATCTGTTGGAAAATTGCTGGGGCCGTCTTTACACCAAAATGAAGTCGTGTGGACTGGAACAGTCCTTTGTGTGTGTTGATCGTCAGTAGCTCCTGTGACTCTTCTGCAACTGGAACTGATAGATCAATTTTTGCGAACGTCTAACCACCGTTCACTTTGTTGAAAAGGTCCTCTGGCAGAGGAAGTTGGTATTGGGTGTGCATCCAATGCAGAGTTGAAACCTGCTGAAAAATCGGCACAGATCCGAATACAGCCGTTCGGTTTCTTTACGACAACTATTGGAGCTGCCCATGCAGAATAGTTGACTGGCTTCAGTACTCCACATTTTCTTAGTCGATCCAGTTTCTTCTCAACCGATTCCAATGCAGCATACGGAACAGGTCGCTTAGGACGGAACACTGGCTTTGGACTCTTGTTTCAAGTGCGGCACAGCCTTGGTAACGTTACAGCAACCGAGGGTCTCGAGGAAAACACTGGAGTGTTTACGGTGTAGGATATCAATGAAAATATCATGGCTTGAGTTTTGGTTTTGATCCATTTTGGTGCACGATTGCATAGAAATGCACACTGAATTTAGGGGGACACAAAACAGCTTGAGTTTTTCAATCCGATCTAACCCAAGAAGATTTAGGTTGGGACGGTCGGAGAGATAACATATTCCAGTGAAAGATAGATCCTTGAAGGACACATCACATGTAAGCTCACCCGTCAGCTTCAATGGAGATCCGGATGTGCTGATTGCAGTATGGTTTGATGTGGTTACACTGGGTCTTCCAAGCGTTTCCCACACATCCTTGGAGAGAATGGTGATGTCTGAAGCAGTGTCCACTTGAAGGCGCACAGGTACCTGATTGATTTGACAGTAACATACTTCCTTCGGCAACAAAATCGACTTTGAAAGTAGCACAAACAGATTTGGACGTAGCCTTCTTGAAAGTGTGTGGTCTGGATCTTGTCTTCTCCGACATTTTGTGGCTGGTTTTTCTGCAGCACTCTTCTTTGTGGCCACGTTTGTGGCATTTCTGACACAGATGTTTCTTGAATAGACATAATCTCACGTAATGCCACTCGCCACATTGCCAGCATGCTGTCGGCGGCTTTGAATTGATGGGTTTGGCGTTAAATTCTTTGTGCTGTGATCGACCAAAAGATGATTGTATGGCATTAACGGATGACGTACCGTGAGCATGTTCTATCATCTTGGCGTCGTGTTTCAAGTTTAACAGTCGTGGACACTCGCTGGTGATTGACTATAGTGTCATATCAGGGTCCAGCTCCATTTTCCTTAGTATGCGTGTCCGGATATCTGCATCAATGGGAGACTGCAACCCACAGACAAATAATAGGCATTTGAACTGGTCGTCGGTCATTGTACTAGCTTGAACCGCTCCGCCTCACGATTGATCACTCCTGCATATGTCACGAAATCATCCGATTCGTTCTTGACCAGTTTGAGGCAGTGGTAACGAATATTGAACAGGGATGATTGTTCACCCAAATATATTACTGAGGCATGAATGAGAAATCACGGGGATTTTCGGGCAAGATGTAGTTGGAATAGCGTTAGTGTTCCGCAGGTCCAAGCTTTCTGAGTAATAATCGAACCTTCTGCGCGTCGTCCGTTTCAGCTTGCTCCAGACAAAATGATTCTTCGTACTTGCGGAACCAGGAATCAAAATGAACACCAGCGGCTGGATCGTAGTGAAAGTCAGTAATGGAGTTACTGATAGTTTCGATCAGTGGACGTTTCTTGCTTGATTGACGCGGTCAATTGTGTATTCAGCTTCAGAGTTAGTGTTTCAATAAGCTTCAACTGCGACAACTCGAACTGTTTTTGCTGCTGCTATAAGAGTATTTGCATCTGTTCAAATGAAAGTGACATTGTGGGTAATTTCCCGTCGCCACTGTTATAACCCTGTCGCCACTGTTATATCTCCGTTACAATTTCTCACTCGAAAAATACTATGGGACCGACCGTGAACCGTTAGCCGAGAAAAGAACAAAACGCCAAAACAAAAGTGTATTGGAAAAACGAGGTTCAAAAATTGGTACAAAGGTGGGTCTGTATTTATAGTCTGATGGTATTATACACTCGGCCAATCAGAGAAGAGTTGCCTTGAGATCTTTGCGAACTTGGAGAAGGTTGTAGAAATACTAATTTAACCAATCAGGACAAGGTATTTGGTAGACGTTCAACCGATTGGTCAAAGCAATTGTCAATCCGAGAAAAGCAGGGCATGTGTTACTACCTGCAATGATAGCCTTGGGCGATCAACGGGATTTATCTGCGGCTGTATTTTCCTGGGAATTCTTGCATATTCCCAACATACCAGAGTGAATCCATGAAGCATGAATCGTGATGGAGTGGCCTTGAAAAGGTCTTGGGTCGGATTGCTTATTCAGTTCATAAGACGAGAAAGAACCCTGGGAAAAGAAAACCGTCTTCTACCTTCTGATGTCCGCTTTAATAGGTCGTCAGTGGGGAATCACCATTGGAAGCACCACTGTTCGAAGTCGGTCAATTATGACTGAGCTCGCAGGTTTTGTTCAATTCAAGGTCCGTCACACTTGCCCCACTGGAATCCACTTTGGTGGGTCCGCTTTAAGTCGATGAGGTGACTTGCACGCGGTTTGTAAGTTGGCCAGCCATGTAAACCGTCTTTAACTTGTAATGGTTTTCGAAGTTAAGATATCAAATGATTTGAAAAATGACCAACGAAAAGGAATCATATACATCTGAATTTAGAGCGGTTATTTGCAACTAATCAAGGCAATAGTACAATGATGAAAAAGGTAGCAACTATTGTAGATAGTCTGGAAGCATCTATAAGCCCATTCGGGGTTAATAAGGCGTTTCTCCGTTCGCTCAGTCGTTAATCGCTTGAATGGAATCCATCGTTTCACAATAGCTAAGCTCGACTATGAGAAGATATTGTTAGACTTGGTCTGGCAAGTCCAATTGTTTGAATCGTACACTAACAGGCTTAGTTGTTAGAGTTACGCCCACTTAGAACTGTAACAATCTTTCACCTCTGATGTACATCCATCTCTCTCTGGTTTGAGCTATTCATCGGGTATTGCAATGTGACCTGCACTTTTATGGTCGGTTGTTGTTCTGACTTATAACTGAATACTCTCCCTGTACCTCAGTCGCTTGGCTATGCAGCCACTTGTCTATCGGCTGCTATTTGTTAGGCATTGACTTCTGGGCTCAGGGTAAGACTCAGAAAAATTGTAGTGGAATATATTAGCTTCTCTATCCATTCATCCACTACAATATCTACATGGGATATTGATTAAGGTCTACAACCGTTATATAACCATCTGCAGTCATTAATCAAGTTTATATCTTCAACAGGTCACTAAATTTGTTTGGGTTTAAATGTATCTATGGTGATGAAATCAGGTTCATGTCATGTTTTGTTTCTTCCAAGGTTCTGGATGTCTTTCTGCTTTTTGTTTTGTAAAGCTTAAAGGTTTATGAAAATTAATCGTGCTGTGGCTAAGATGTAATGACAGATCGAGCTGCAGATTTTTCGATCAATTTTCCTCAAACAACGTAGCTTTCAATTCTTCATTTTGACAACAACGGTGAATGTCTTATTTCGTAATAACAGCTTCAAGAAGTGAATCAATCCCGAGATAGGCGATAGTCCCGGTCAACATAAATACGCTTATTCAATGGGAAACAATTTTTTCAATTCTTTTTTAATAATAATAGTGCTTTGTTTATCCCAAATGGGATGAATTTTCAACAAGTTACATGTTTCCCGATATTACAAAAATAAAGTGTTCATCCATCACGTTGTTATCCACTGTCGTTGACATTTTATAAATCAGCTGTTTGTCAAGGCCACGTAATTACTCCACTTGAGCACACCTGCGTCTTAATTACCCCGTATCGGCATTACATGCACTTGAGTTTGTGTTTTTTTACGTGTGGCCGAATTGAAAACCACATTAATTAATAAGCAGTAATAAAATGTATTTATATTATCTCGAATGTTCACGCATAAAAGGGGCCAAACAACTAGAAAAACGGGAACGGGTCACAGAAGGTAGATGCTCAGAATCTCGGACCCCAAGCCCGAAAGCCGAGACGAACCTACACAACCTTCAACAGCTGTCAAATTTTTCATTCCGCGGCTCCACGTGGCTGGTTAGACCTATCTGCCTTCTCCATTTACCAACGTGTTTATGTGTACCTCCTGGAACAGGTTGTTTGATAAGATGAAATTGATCTCGTAAACTCACTAAGGTAACAATAGGAATACGTAGCTAGAAATATTCCTTTCAAAATAAACTTATGTAGCAACGGACACAAACAATGCAGACCTTAATGATCGGTTCGGAGTCTCCAAATAGGCTATTATTGTTCCAAATGCATTCGATCTTCATTCTACAGGCACACAATGAAGTATTATTCTGTGGCTCCGCTTGCGAACTTTGGGTCGTGGTGCTCGAGTTCAGGCTAACACAAGAACGAAGCAACGGTCTTAATATTTTGATTTACCGTCTTCAATTTTTCTGACTTTTTATAGCAATAATTAGCTCCGACTGTAATTTATTCACACCCTTTTTCGTAATTCAATGGTATTTTTTATTTACTTTGGAATATAAATAAGACTGTATTTGTTGTTGTTTCAGCTGTTGCGTATGGCGCGATTTTCGATGACTTTGATACCGTGAACACTGGCGTACGAATAATATATGAACCCAATCCAAGTAAGCATGGTTTAACAAAAATACTTCTGGTATAATTTACTCATTATATTTTAACAACAATTCGAACATTTGAGGCTGTAAAATATAGGAATATTAGTTTTAAAATAGTTTTAGATAGTATTCATTACTCTTCTAATCCTTTGACCTGAGTGATCGTACTGGGGAAATAGAATTTGAGGAGGTAATGACATTTCTCCAAACTTCTCTATCTGCAGTAGCCCTCAGCAGATCAAACTTACTCATGTGTGTTGAGTCCTTTATGTTATCCATTCAGCTGTTCTTCTATCTTCCTCGTCTTCGACACCCCAACGCCGATCCCTTAGGAAGACGACCGTGAAAATAAGAAAGCTGCGAAAACATTGAAGAAGAAATAAACTACTCATAAGTACGTAACTATGCTAACATAAAATATAACTTCCATGTTCGCTTTCGAAAACCACGAGCCAGTAGCGATAGAACTAAAGTATAAACCCAACCCCAAATCATAACAGTTACCAGAAACCTGAAAGCAATCCTAAATCGAGACATAATAGTATCCTTGACCAAAATTCTAACCTAAAACAAAAAATAACTCACACAAGAAACAAAACTAAGCTTAAATATAAGCAAAATCATGAATGCAGACTTCATCGAGCACAAACCAATGAACAACAAAAAAACCATAAACTTTATCATAAACAAAATCCAGACCATAAACTTAAACCAAACCATGAATCTGTGCAAAACTCGAAAAGTAACAAAAATAAAAACCTACCTCAACACTTCATCCAAGAACCGTAACCATGGGTCTAAACCCTAACCGTGACCATGTACAAAACCTCGAACATAATCCATAAACCAACATAAACCAACAACTAAAATTTAATCACATGTATAAAATAACGTAAGCAAAAAAAATCTGTATCTATTGCACAAAACCTGTATAGAACTCTAGATATAACCCTAATGATCACACTTACCCTGGACAAAAAATATACGTAATTATCAATATAACAAATACCATCACACTGAATAGTCCAAACGTGGAATATAAAAAGAAATAAAATTAATCTGATAATGACATCGCGACGAAATCAAAATGCAGACAGCATGGCATGTTCTTCACAAAAAAGGGTAATGAATAAATGTACAATGACTTTCTTAACATTTTGAATATACGTAAGTATGGGCTCTGGATAACCTTTTACCACGGTAGTGATCTATAAGGTGTCCGAACAGTTTTTGAAAGGGTATCGTGGCGAGTTGTATGACCGAACCGTCGTAGTTTTCGCCTGTTGATGGTGCACATAGTGCTGGACTTGAGAAAGAACAGAATCATTCGATTTGTGATCCCTCCAAGAAATACCGAGGAGTTTTCTCAAGCTTCTTCTCTTCGCTGCTCCTGACAACACAGTCTAAGCCTCGAAGCCATGAAGAAGAACCGATACAACTTGCGATTCGAAATGCTTGTACTTCGTTTTGAAATGGATCTTGGCAGTTCACAACCATTCCAGCCACCAGAACTGAAGCTGCTTGAGTTATTTGTTTAGAAATTTCATCAGTACTCATACCATCCTTGGTGAGTGTCAACTCCCAGATTTTTAAGGCAGTTCAGCTTTTGTAGTATTTGGCCAGTTCTATTAAAAAGTTGGAAGCATAGACAGTGTGTATCCCAGTTAATCAGCTTACATATTCGACTACATTTGTAACATATTCATAATCAATTCATATGGTCAGTGATCCGTGTTAGTTTGCTTTAATCCCTGGTAGCCAATGCTACACTAGTAGTTTAGTTCTGGGATGATTTAGAAATGTCCATTTGATGCTAACCCAAGGTAAATAACGTCGTAAAAATAATTAGAACAGCTGGACTTATCCATCGAATCAATTCATAAAGATTTAATCAGCTGCTTTCAAGCGTTTGAAGTTTGATGTGGATCCCAAATACAGGTGCACTGTACAGAGAGAGGTGTACACTACCGAACATGTCGGTATCTTTCAGGTGGAAAAAACTCTTTCATCAGAATATGACTACGAAGAAGCCAGAAATGGTAGATCGTAATTGCGATACTATCTCAAGCACGGTGGGTTCTAAACTAGTCCTGTGGGTTAGATATAAAAGGCAAAAATGGTATCGCAACAAGGCTGACGTGATGGACTTCAAAGAGGCAGCGACACTTTAACCATCCTGGTGAGGCAGAAGTTCGCAGCGGAAGCTCCCGTGTCCGAAAGGCTCTTCGTCACGGACAAACAAGTGAAATAAAAATATGCGTGAGACCTTTATATACTACTGTTCTGCAGTCTCACTTAGTGATTTGAACTCCAAAGGAGCACATTCAAACGAAATCCGAGGGAAGTCGGGAATAAATTTCCACTTTACTCTTTAATATATCTCATTGATGCTTACTTATCTTGACAAAGGGGGTGGGTCAGATACTAGGTTTTAAGTTCATCACTACCGTCATAGTGAAGATTGATTGCAAAACTGTGACACATTGGAGGCACGCACAGAAAAGCGTACGTCAGTGTCTGTAGTTGATTTTGTAAGCCCCAGGCCGTCACGCAAATTTGATCACACAGATTCATATTGCGTTCGCGTTCAAAAGACAACCAATATTCGTTGCAACTACACGAATACGGTTAATGACCTCATCACTCGTTCACAAGCCTGTGCAGAACAAACGGTGTGTGAAAATTGCATCGCCGCATCTAAACCCCAGTATTTAACATGTGCTTGGTGTCCGCAGATCAATTTGTGCAGTACTGGCTGCGATCCGCGTTATCACCAATGGTTGCTGGGTGGATGTTTCAAACAAGTGAGTTTTAGTTGTGACATGTTTGACATTTATCAGTGTTTTAATATCCAAAATCTAGGTTACAATCCATCTGTTTTTATCCGCGCCTAATTTAAGACAGGCAAACTATAATTTATCGATGGAACACTCCTTTACGAGAGCGGAGAATGTACTCACACCAGCAGCACGGAATCAATGCTTTCCGCCTACGAAATATTCGACAAAGCTCACACATTAAATGGCACAACTATATATCAAACATTATCGCTCAGCGACATGCCGGATTCAAGGACATGTCCGCTGTCTTGGCTCACAGACGTCTGAGTTGGATCGACCGTTGGAAACGAATGGTTGAAAATTGCATTGCGAAACCAGGTTATTTGTCGAAGTTGCCAGTGATCCCAGACCAAGGACTTCTGCAAGCAAGACCTCATGTCCGGAGGCATCGATCTAGCGAACTTGAAACAAAGTGAAGCGGATCGCAACAGTTGGCGAAACATGATAAAGACGGTAGTTGCAAGACTAGACCAAGACGCCATGAAGCAGACAAATCAAAGAAGAGTCTATCAAAGCACACTGTTAAACAGCCAAATCCCTGTTGTCTGTGGTAGCTGTGGAGAAATTGGTCTATTTAGTATGGCCTGCACAGTCGTAGATGGTGATGCAGTAAATATAATGCAGATAATCTGAGTAGTAATCTAATAAAAATCTTAACGCTATAGATACTAATGCTATTACTAAAGTATTACTGCTATTACCAAATATTTATTTCGCAGTGAATTGCCGAAGAGGCATACAGCAATCCACTATGCACGCGAGGAAATCGCGATGGGAAAATAAAACAATTTGCTTCAAGAAGTGTGAGATGGGATGAATTTTCAGCAAGTTACATGGTTTTCCCAATATTACAAAAAGTTTGCAGTGACCCACGCATGACGGCGATGCGGATATCTCCAAGGTTTCGCTGATTGAAGCTGCATTGTTAAGCTTCTGCGTACAACAATCCGTTGTAGGACACGTCGATTGGATGAGGCTCCACTCGCTCAATTGGTAACCCAATTGATTCAAATAAGTCTTGAAGCAAGCGTTCACTTCCGACGTATCGTACTTCGCAATCTTCCTTTCCCCAGGCTGAATGGATCGATTCGGGATCGCATACTGTGACATCCTAAACGAGAGTATATTCACATTTGACCACAATTAAGTCTTATTTACAGTAACTGGTCTTGAGGGGAATCCGAGGCTCGTAAAGGGCGTCGATTCTGTTATGCGCAAACTGACGAAGGATCAATTTACACACGGTGTTGTGCCGCTTCCATCGACTATCATGGGTTAAAGCACAGTTCCGCAATATATGGCGGAGACATTCCGGCTTACCATAATACCCACGGCACATGATATCGTCCTTGTTCCGTCCCCATTGAGCTTGTCGCAAATGGGTAATCGCTGCACGAGTTCATTCCTGGTTTCATGGAGTGTTCTCAGAGGACGATTGTCCGGATGAGCTTCTGTAGCCAGCTTAGCTTCCCAGTAACTATTGAAGCTAGGGTCTCATTCCGCGGGATTGGCTTCATAAGCCGTCCTCCATCGACCACTGAGAACAGTGGTTGCGCCATCCTTGGCACGGTGATGAAGTAGCGTCTGTATGCGTGCATATTGGGCGCGACGGCGCTGCTTCCGGTTGGTACCTGGACGGAAACGTTTTGACAATGCACGTGACGGTTTGTATTTGTGCGGCAAGAAACGACGGGCCTGAAGCTTTAACCTAAATTGAGCAGTGGATTCATCAATTTCACCAGCAAGCACGGCATGGCATAGAGAAACGAAGTCTTCACTGTCAAGTTTAGGTTGTGGGTGCGGGTTAAATAGACCAACTGCCATCTCCATCAGCTCTTTGTCCGAAAGCAAGTCAACTGACGCTGGTAGGAAAGTATCATCCGGTAAAGGTTTTGGATGGCTATCTGCCACAGCAGATCGTTGAACATCTACGACTTCAGGCATGACTAGACCCAAACGCGGTGCTTGGCGCACCTGTTTGATGACTTGAAGATCCATTATAGATCCATTATACTCTGCAGGATCGCGACGCTTACGATGTTGAGTGAGACCAACCTTGGTACCCAAATGATGAAGCACATATATTGCAAACATGAAACAACTGAGGAGGGATCACAGATGGGGCAGGCGGAATGATATCTGAATGCATGCGCTTCCGGTGCATAGTGAGCCCTGCTTTACTTCTGCATACACGTTCACACACTTCACATATCAGCAAATTGTTAGGGTTGGCAGCCTGGAACTTCGTTTAGGGCTTCGTTTGTATAAGTTGGCATGATAACACAGCTGCACCGACGGGCCAGATGAAGACAATCAGCTGGACCGAATCAACACCAGGGAAATTCTGTCTCGTGGACCTTTCACGGGCGTTGACCATTAGAGATGTCGTTTACCTCCTGTGACGGTAGATGACTGGATTCACCAACGAATTATGTGTGATATTGACGACGATTTCAAACGTTGAATAGAATTGGTTAAAAGCGAAAGAATGACAATTGTCAGAAAAACGTTTCATACTGTTTTACAAATTCGCTTACCGGTCCTTGCGGTGGGCCACTGAGGATCGCTAATATCAGTCACATTTGGGGCGTGTCACGTGAGATTGTTGCAATTAACCCTTCCCAGCTGTGATTAGTGATTGATAAGCTTAATCACACTGTCGGTCTGTGTCACGCGAGGATCGATAATGGACGCAAGAGCCGGTGGCTGAACGAAATGCGAGCCTATTAGGGCGAGGTTGAAAGAGTAGAAAGGAAGATAGGGATGAATATAAAACCCTGATTTGTGGGGCAGCAAACGATATTAGGTACTCTACACAAATTGCAGTGAATGTAGGAGAGAATGATAAGCAGATTGATAGGAGACAGCGAATTCACAGGTCGAAGGGAGGGGCACAAAACTATTCCAACTTGCCTTGTCATACAAGAGCAGGTTAAGTACCAAAAAACCTTCGCGGTGAGTGCAAATTAAGACCTTGGACAGACCGAAAAATGAAGACTTCGATCCAACTTCCAGCTTGGTATATAATGACAGTCACACTATAATCTGTACACCTTTTTTACCTTGACAAAGGTCTTGCAGTGGCAGACCGAAACCTTGGTTGGATAAAAATACGCCGATTGTTATCAAGAGACCTTGTTTTACAATGACATCCCAATCGGTCACAAGCATTTTTAAACATTTGGCAAATTAAGACCGCCCACAAGCCAACGTCAACACTGAGGTCTACTCTGTGTAAGCCCAATTATCCAATTGCACCACAGGATAGTGCGGGGATGTATACGGCATCCCCTGTCAACACTGCACACATGGGCAGCGGTTAGCGCTCAAGCGAGCTGCCCTAAGCTCCTGCTCGTAAACAGGACATGAGGTGAATTTCGGTGACGCACATGTCCTTCGATCATCCAATAGGAAGCAAGAACGTTTATACCTGGAGGCAATCCTGTCCACAGGTTCACACAACTGACACATCGAATTAGATGCGCACTAGGACACACTGGTAGAAGGAAGAACGAAGCATAGACAGGCGAACAAGGCTGAATAAATAACGCTGAGAACAGACCTCAGTTCAGGCTTGAAGCGTCAACAATAAACGATCCTACTCGGTGTTTGCCTTCTCAATTCTTGAATACATATGCGTATATATACACACTCATGTACGCTGAGGAATCTTGCTATTTTGTATACAAAGTTATGTGTTTTTATTGTTACTATTATTGCTATTTTTAATATATTGGATTCCGGTGAATTAAATGTGAGTGCATGCGGGTTTACACTTAAATAAAATCCTTACATCCTTCTAAAGGCTAGTCGGGCCACAGTATACTACTCATAAGTAATGCGATAGATAGTTGTGTTTGAATGGCTAATAAATGGCCCCCAAACAGGGCTGACTAGCCTCGTGGTGGGCTAAGCACTCGTCTCGCACTCATGTGGTTACATGTTCAAATCTATAGTCAGCCTTCTGTTAGCTACAGTGATGAGGTATAATAAGATAATAATGGTTGGTTGGCGACCGTCAGTCTCGAGAGACTATGGTATTTGTCACTTCAATTTCACTTATGCTATATTCTTCTCATTTTGTATAATAATATCTTAAATTTCTAACTTAGTTTATCCCTGTTTCTGCTACTTTTAAATTAAGTTTCTTTTATATGATATTGTGGGTAATAATAGTTGTGCTTATCGATTCATTTATTTTTGTTATTTGTGTTTTTATCTTTAATATCGTTAACATTAATTTGATCAGTACTTTTTCTCATTATTGTTATTCCTTTATTACTACTACTGTTGTCATCTGAAATTTTTTATTTCATTTACGATTTTTTTACATTTAGTATTTTGTCTAACTTTTATGTTATTTTAACACAACTTCGTCTGTGACTGTAGAGGCCTATACTAGTCAAGCACATTTTTCCACAGCCACTACAGACAACGGGCGTTCTGCTTTCAGAACGCATCTTATTTTCGATTTTTTCTTATCCTGCGACTTCTTGTGGTCTTGGTCTATTCTTTGAGCTGCTGCCCTTATGACGCTCCGCCAGCTGCTGCGATCCGCTGCATGTTTTTCCCAGTTCACCAGGTCGATTTCTCCGCATTTGATGTCACGCTTGACTATGTCCTTGTAGCGTAGGTTCGGTCTTCCGACTGATCTGGAACCAGCGGCAAGTTCACCGTAAAGCATGGCCTTTGGGATACGGTTTTCATCCATTCGTGTTACATGTCCAACCCAACGTAGACGTCTATGAGCCAGGACTGCGAACATACTTTGGAGTCCGGCTCGTTGAAGGACGACGTTGTTTGAGATGTGATCTTGCCATCGTATTTGTAGTATTTTCCGAAGATTGCGTAGGTGGAACACATTTAGTTTGCGTTGCTGCTGTGAATGTAGCGTCCATGTTTCGCTGCCGTAGAGCAGAGTGTTCAACACGCAAGACCGATAAATCTGCATTTTTGTATTGGTGGTCAGCTTCGGTTTCTCCAGACGCGTTTGTGCAGTCGCGACATTATTGTTGCTGCTTTACCAATACGCTTGCTTAGTTCGGAATCTAAAGAGAGGTTACTGGAGATAGTGGATCCCAGATAGGGGAATTCATTTACTACCTCCAGTGTGCAGCCTTCAATCGAAATTTCCGGCGCACTATTAACCCCTTGGCCAATGACTTTGGTTTTGTTTAAACTGATTGTTAGGCCGAATTCCTTGCAAGCACTGGCGAAACAGCTTATTAGTCGCTGTAATCCTTCCTCAGAATGGGCTATCAAGGCTGCATCATCCGCAAACAGCAGCTTCCTCAGAAATACTTTTCGAATTTTAATTTTGGCCCGAAGTCGCGCAGGGTTGAATAATCCGCCGTCGCTCCTGGTGTGAAGGAATATCCCATCATTTGAATCCCTGTAGGCGTATACGAGCAGCATTGAAAAGAAAATGCCGAACAATGTCAGAGCAAGCACACAACCTTGCTTTACTCCATTCTTGATCGGGAATGCGCTTGAAGTTGAGCTATCGCATTGCACAGTGCCTTGCATATCTTCATGGAAGGCGACAATCATTTGCAGCAATTTTGGTGGGCCGCCGATCTTCTTCAGGAGTCTATATAATCCAGTTCGGCTGGCCGTGTCAAATGCCTTTGTGAGGTCAACAAAGGCTACATAAAGTGGCTTGTTTTGTTCACGACATTTTTCTTGCAGTTGACGGAGGGAAAATATCATATCGATGGTTGATCTTCCAGCGCGGAATCCACATTGAGTTTCTGGATAGACTCGTTCAGCTAGAATTTGCAGTCTTTTGAGAACGACACGAGCGAAGACTTTGCCGACGACGCTGAGAAGGGAGATTCCTCGGTAGTTTGAGCAGTCGCTTCGGTCTCCTTTGTTCTTGTACAATGTAATTATTTTTGCGTCGCGCAGTTCTTGTGGAACAGTTCCTTCCTCCCGGCATTGAAGTAATAGTTGATGCAGTTGCAAAAGTAGAGAAGTTCGAAGGCCAGCTTTCAGGATCTCAGCTGTGATGCCATCTTGACCAGGGGCTTTCCCATTTTTCATTTTCTTCAGAGCATCTTCCAGTTCTCCAAGCGTCGGTTGATTATCCAGTGTAGTCATTTCCGGCAGGTTTGGGATGACGTCCATCGCAGAATCTGATACTGTAGTTGGATTGGAGTACAGTCCTTTATAGTATTCCGCCCACCTCTCCATCTTCTTTTGTCGGTCTGTAATGATGATGCCCTTTGCTGATTTCAGTAGAGCCGTTTTGATAATTCGTGGGCCGAGGGCTTTATTTATGCCCTCATACATGCCGCGGATGTTGCCGAAATCGGCGGCAAGCTGAATATCTTGGCAAATGTCTAGCCAGTAGTTGTTTGCACATCGTCGTGAAGTCCGCTGGGCCTCTCGTCTGGATTTTCGAAGATTTTCAAGGGTTGTTGTAGAGGGGTTATTTTTGTATTCAATGAGTGCAGTGCGTTTTGCTGCAAATATTGGCTCCAGTTCCGCGATGCTGTCTGTGAACCAATCCTGTTTGCCGAAGACAGTGAAAGCAGTGCTTCATATTGCATTGCTTATTTGTTTCCATCTGCTTTCGACGTCATTTGCAGAGCAGGTGTTTAATTTATTATCAATGGCAGCTGCAAAGCGATCACGTAATTCTTCGACGGCTACCCTACTGCTGTTAATGCGGGGATGTCCTTTCATCCTTTGGTAGTTGATACGTTTAGGTTGTAGGCGCACTTTGCTTCCAACGAGAGAATGGTCTGTGTCGCAATCTGCACTGTGGTAGCTGCGGGTTTTCAACACCGTGTTCAGTAGTCTTCTGCGAGTGATGATGAGATCAAGTTGGTGCCAATGGTGGCTTCTCGGGTGTTGTCAAGAGACGCAGTGATGTGGTTTCGTCGAGAAGAAGGTGTTTTTCACACAAAGGTCATGATGGGAGCAAAATTCCAGAAGGCGTTGCACGTTTTCATTTAGATTGCCGACGCCAAAGGAGCCGAGGCGTCTTGGCCAAGATTCCTTGTCTGATCCTACTAACGCATTAAAATCTCCAAGTAGATAAAGACGGTCTGAAGCTGGGATTCGCTGAATCAAACTGTCCAGTTCTTCGTAGAAATGATCTTTTTATTCCACTGTCGCCGAGAGTGTTGGTACATAAACACTTATTAGGTGAACGGGTCCGGCGGATGCGTTGAGCTTCAACGTGAAAATTCGAGGTGTATTTTTTCCACATATTTCGACGGATGATAGAAGTGAGTTTCTCACTGCGAAGCCTACACCATGTTGACGAGGCTCGTTGAGTTCCTTTCCTTGCCAGTAGAATGTATAGTTCCTTTCGCGGAGGATGCCATATTCTGGTAACCTGGTCTCTTGCAGCGCAGCGATATCGACATTCAGCCGCGTGAGCTCAAGGTCAACTACAGCAGTTTTCCTCACAGTGTCCAGACCACAGTCGCTCACCGGATTGAGAGGACCTAATGTGCGAACATTCCAGCTCGCAAACGATAGATTGGCGAAAGTTACCCAGACGGCCGGGGTGTCCTCAAGGTCATGGTCTGAAAAATGACCTTTAGCAATAAAAAAGGAGTAAAATATAGCAGAATGATAGAAATATCCCAAAGAAATGACAGATATACACTATCAACCGATTGAAAAACCTAATACTAACAATATTACTCAATTTTAGCCAAAACTTAACCCTAATGTTAGCCCTAATACTTACCCTAACCCTAATTGTAACCCTAACCCTAATTCAAACCCTAACCCTAGTGCTAAGCTTAACCCTAATATTACGCTTTACCTTAATAATAACCCTAATACTAATACTAACCCTAATTCTAACCCTAAACCTAATCTTAACCAGCATTCTAAACTTAACCCTAACGCTAATTCTAACCCTAACCCTAATCCGTAACAAAAAATTTATAATAATATTTTCAATTCATTTTGGTTTCATTCGAAAGAACGCTCGATTTGCTGTAGATTGATACCAAATTTATGCGGCAAAAGTGAATTTAAAAAAAATTAGGGCACCCCGGCCGGGTGGGAAACTGTGGCCGATAGATTTTGTTGTTGTTTATTGGTTTTATCTGTGTTAGCGGGTGAGTTGGTTTAGCGTCTGCTTTTCGGTGTTTCTCCTAGCTCCAAGCACCCCCTTGAAGCAGACAGACCTGGCGGGTCAGCATCTTATTGGCTGGGGGCTGCCCAGCTTGAGGCGGGCGATAGCTGACCAGTAGAGCGCAATGGCCCTTCCCACCGTTAGTGTGCAGCCCGTGGCGTCGAAAATGCTTACGCCAATCAGCTTCGACTTATAACCCGTATCTGCTTGCCACCCTTTGTACCTAAAAGTAATTTATTTTTAGGAGGTTTGATTTTTGTATATGTGATGTTTACAAAGTGACAGTCAATAAGATAATAATAATAATATAATAATATAGATTCAAGATTCAAAAGGTAGAGAGCAGGAGGTGCAAGCACCTGTGTAAGCCCCTTGTTCTTGCATTCTGATGGGAAGTTGACAACGGGGTATCAGTTCCCTGTTGGTCGTTGACGAACTTAATAATAAGATGAACGGTGGTCCGTAGCTCCATTTTTATTTGGCATTTCTACATGGATCATGCAAATGTCTGCAACCATACTTATATTAAAAGGCAATGAAGTTAAGAGTATGAATCCGAGGGTTTTCTTTATCCAGTCCCAAAACGTACGCACAAAAACGAAAGGATTCGGAAGGATGTCAAGGCGGAGTTAGAACACAGATGGCAATACATCACGTCGACAAAATCCAATGAAAAAAAATGCGACTTTACGCGTAATGACCTCAATTCAGTAGTATCTATAATGATTTACAGCTATTCTATGGCTGAATCAGAAACTATGAGGTGAACGGTTGTTCACCCATGTTTCGATGCGCTTAAATCGGTACAGATCATTGAAGAATAATTCGAAATACCTAGTGTGCGATCATAGGTACCTGCGCGATTCAAACAGCAAAAAATACTTGCAAATGAGTGAATGTGCCTCAGGTGGGCCTCGGGAATTTTTCTGTGAGCAACCAGGCACGTATGTACAACTGATGGCGGCCAATAAGCCAGAAACCTGTCTTGTACTCGGCCCGAATGCAAACAAAAGGCCTTCAGAATTCAGTAGTATCTATAATGATTCATAGCTATTCTATGGCTGAATCAGAAACTATGAGGTGAACGGTTGTTTACCCATGTTTCGATGCGCTTGAATCGGTACGGATCATTAAACAATGTTTCAAAATACCTAGTGTGCGATCATAGGTACCTGTACGATTCAAACACCAAAAAATACTTGCAAGATGTATATTGGTTGAAAGATATTTAGTCGGCATAAATAATATAGTTCGATATATACGACAAAAACACACCCCTATGAAAACTATCAGAGGTAATCGTCTCCGACTATCAACACTTTCCCTATCAAGCGTTGTTAAACATAGAATTCAAAAATCAGCACATTTAAAACACTCATAACCATTTTTTTATTTATACTGCCTCTGAATCATATTACCTTGTTATGATGCCATCTGATTTCAGAATATCACAAAAAATTGTTTCATGGCCGATAGGATACGTGACAACTAATAAAAACATCACAACAACCATGGCAACCACAGTTCTCACAACGGGTGCAGCCCAATTTTCTTATTCAGACACTGAAACGTTTTGGGGAATTTGGCCGTGTATTTTGCTGGTTTTCTTCATTGCATGCAGTTTGATCCTGATTGTCTTCGTCGTCATCTACCGTATTCGCTCACGAAAGGAGCGCAAAAACACTTGTTTGCAAAAGGTCAGTACCTGTACCTCTTTTTTATGTACCTGATCATGATGAGAGATGCACGAAGAGAGAACTAAACTACTCGTTGCCGAATGTGAATCTTATATCCTGGTAACTTTGATAAGGCTTTGACCGAGTATGGCACGATGGGCTATGGCGCGCACTCAGGGGATTTCATACCGACTCTACTATTGTGAATGTAATACAAGCGCTCAATGCTAGATTGACCAGGGCATTCTTTATAAATAATCATGTGGGTGAGTTCTTTCGCACAACTGTTGGTGTTAGACAAGGCTGTACCTTGTCATCTATACTGTTCAACCTTTGAAGAAAATATGGAAATATATTTAGAAGAGTACCATAATCGCTTCTATTGACGGAAAGTCTATTTGCAAACTTCGTTTTTTAGACGATATAGGCTTCTTGAATGAATGAATTGGAAAATCTTACTGATCACATGAACGACAAAGCTACCGCATATTGAATAAAAATAAGTGCAAGGAAGTCGAAAGTAATAGCGAATAACAGGAGCAATCTGAATGCTAATATGACATGCAATGATCAAGCAGTACAACAGTTAGACCCACTATAAATACCTCGCAACGACACCCACAAAGGATGCAAGCACTGATGAATTCTCAATTCGAATAGGCCAGAAAATCCAGTGACAGCTACGCTCGAAATGTTGTGGACTGCCAGGATCCGATCCAGGACGATCAATGAACTTCTCAAATCATCAGTTGTCGTTATTCCTCCTTGCGGTTGTAATACTTCAACTCTGGTGTCAGGGACAGCAAAGAAGATAATTTCGAAGATAATTTCTGGGGAAAACTCTTCAGTATTTATTGACGGGAAAAGAAATTCAAACGACTGTGTCCTTTCGCAAGTCCAACGACATATATTCGATATCGAACTAATTCTTGCAACTATTAGGAGGCGAAAACCACATTGGTTCGGTCATCCAACCCGCCACGGTACCCTATCGAAAACTATTGTTCAAGTGCGGAAGGGTCGAAGACGAGGAAGACAAAAGAAAAGCTGGATTGATGACGCATGAGCATATTCGACTGCTGAAGAGAGAGAAGCTTGGAAAAGTGTCATAACCTCTTAAAAGCTTATTCCCCCGCACGATTATCCAGGTTAATGGGTCAGAGAAGAAGAACGTAATGAAGCAAAGTTTGTAATTTTACGAAAGACATAATCGCATTATGCGACGCTTAATAATCTACCGTTAGTACACAAGTCAAAACCTCGGAATAACTTTTGAAAATAAAAATTTTGGAAACGCCCGGCGGTCTCTGTGATAGGCATTCTAGAATAGACGAGTGTATTGTCGATTTGGGAGGAATCATGCATATAAATTTGCCTCGTAATTACACTTGTTTGTGTCATATTTAGACGATCAAAGTCAAACAAAATGACTGGGACATCATACTTCCGAACAACGCATAAGGCCTTGTGTAGAAAACTGAAGGCGACCTAATCGGAGAATCATTTAGTCAGAGCAAACCAAAGTATGTTTTTTTGACGTAATACATTTTTATAATAGAGTGTAGAGCAGAATCGGAGAAGTAGTACATACTGACTGAAGTCGGCTTTTCATCCTTCCATTTTTTAAGAATAAAATGATTGAAATGGTCTATTATTCAATTATTGAGAGTTCGTCACTCAAAACAGTGGAAGTAATTCAACCATAGAAACCTTTGCGTTATAGTGTGTTTCATAATAATAATAATAATAACAATAATAATAATAATAATAATAGTAGTAGTAGTAGTGGTAGTAGTAGTATGTTGAGAACTCTCGACTGTTTCCAGGGCTGTATGTCCGCATGACCCAGTTGCGATGCGGTCTTTTGAAAACAAAAGTACGACAAGCTCGATGGGATGGAACAAAGATGATATCATGTGCCGTGTGCATTGTGGCAAGCCAGAAAGTCTCCGCCATATATTGCAAAACTGTGCTTTAACTCACGATAGTCGATGTAAGCGGCATAACGACGTGTGTAAATTGATTCTTCGTCAGTTGACGCGTAACAGAATGGACGCCCTTTACGAGCCTCGGATTCCACTAAAGACCAGCTACTGTAAACCAGACTTAATCGTGGTCAAGTGTGGATCTGCTCTCGTTTTGGATGTCACAGTATGTGACCCGGAACTGATCCAATCAGCTTGGGAAAGGAAGATTGCCAAGTACGACACGCCGGAAGTGAACGCTTGCATAAAGACGCATCTCAATCGATTGGGTTACAAAGTTGAGCGAGTGGAGCATCATCCAATCGTCGTGTCGTACAACGGATTGTTGTACGGTAGAAGCTCAAAATCGCTTCAACAATGCGGCTTCAGTCGACGAGACCTCGGAGATATCTGCATTGCTACGATGCGTGGGTCACTGCAGACTTATGATATTTACATGCGCGGGACACATACTTTTTGACGCGAATTGTTTATTTTCCCACCGCGATTTTTTCGCATCCATGGTGGATTGTTGTATGCCTCTTCGGCAATTCACTGTGAAATAAATGTTTATAGTAGTAATAATAATAATAATAATAATAATAATAATAATAATAATAATAATAATAATAATAATAATAATAATAATAATAATAATAATAATAATAATAATAATAATAATAATAATAATAATAATAATAATAATAATAATAATAATTGTCTATTTATCCCAAATGGGATGAAATTTCAGCAAGCTACATGTTTTCCAATATTTCAAAAATAAAGTGTTCATCCATCATGTTGTTATTCACTGTCGTCAGCATTTCATAAATCAGCTATTTGTCAAGGCCATGTTATTCCTCCAGTTGAACACATCACCTGCGTCTTTATTACTCGTATTGGAATCACATGTAACTGATTTGGTTTTTTTTGACGTGTGGCCGAATTGAAGATAATTGCACTCGTGAGATGATCCATGTGTAGCGAATGGCTCCATACTGACGTTATCAAATTTGGACTAAAGATCCATTCCAATCAAATCAGTTAGATGCTACTGCTAATTACACATACAGTAGCCTTGTTCTAAGTAAATCAATAAATAGGTCGAGGCAACAATAGTCACGTGCTCTGGTGAGTTTCGTTTGTATGGCTGACAGAGATTATCGATTTTATCAGCAAACACATTTCTATACGACCCTCGTAGACGATTGACTGCGTCTGATTAGGCTACAGTTTAGAATTCTGAAAACAATCAATTGCTGTTGTCCGACCATTAACGTGACAGAGTATTTGAATATGGGTTATAAATGGCGTTTCTACAAGTTGAGCTATTTAATGATTAAAGAAAATAGTTGAAAGAAAATTAAGGATGCAAAGCGGCAGAAGTGATTAATAAGATGTTTATTGAATAGAGGGTGCTGCTTTCAAGATGACTGTGAAGCATGTGGCGAGCCTCCAGGTCGGTAGGCCAAGGAACATTTGACTACTGACTGAATCGAATACTGCGGTGGACAGAAACTTTCACTGCAGAAATTGAGGGACTATACCGTTTTTCGTATTGTACTTAGCTGCTAAAGCTCTGAAAATATTCCTCATCGATTACTGAAGAAAGATTTTATTTTCCTGATTCTTTTTAATTTTTGCGCTAGATTTATGCAAACAGAATTTCCATCACCGGAACTGTGTGAAAAGTTGAAGATTCTTGCTGACGGTCCCCAATAGAGAGCTTTTGAAGAAATGGGTATAGTCGGAATGTACGATTAGATCATGATTTGTAGACTTTGTGAGGCGATTGGTTGATGAATATTCAATTCCATTGTTTGATCGGAATTTTTAACCTAAACACAGTGGTACACAGATGTCGCATGTCACCTTTTCTTGCTTCGGTTCCTTGAATCTTTCTTCTGTAATTAAGAAATAAGATTTTCTGTGATTATTAGAGAAATTAAAGAAACAAAAATTTCTTCTGAGATAAATCAAAGACATACAAACGTATATCTATGATATATGGATTTGCCATTGAACTAAGCTTCATCTCTACATCTTTTACCCACTGTTAACTGAAAATGGAGCTACCAAACACGGTTTCGATCTTATTGAATCTCATCAGATTTGAACCTGTAATCTCATCCATGCGAGCTAAGTGATTAGCCTACTAGGCTACTCAGCCCCGGCTCACGGGTCAGTCATTAGCCAATCAAGCACAACTACCTATTTGCTCATTTGTAAGTAGTATTCAGAGGCCCGGCTCTCCTCTTTATAAGAATTTGTGAGTAGTGTGCTTTACCAAACAACATCTTTGCAACCTTCTATGATATCCATGAAATCCATTAAATTTTTCAACACGACTTCTGAAGAGGGGTCAGACACGCATAATTACTCATTAAACACTATGGTAAATCTCTCACCCGTAATATATATGTATAAGATTTCCTCCATCTGACGCTATCCTTTAGGTGCAACTTGGTTTGCTCGCACCTCAAGGGATTCAGGTTTATCCGGTTGAGACACACTATTTTAAATCATTTGTGTGTTGCGCTAATCAAGCAAAAAATTACTACATAATCCATATAAAACCGCTGTCTTGCATTCATGACGTGCAATTCAAAGTTACGGGCACGTTGTCTCTGTCGGTAACGAATAACCGACTCCAGGCATATAAGGTTCAGAGATTGCTTAAAGACGCGAACTTTTTTAGAGAAATATTCGCCAACTTGGTGACAGATCTAATACAGCACTGTGAGCTGATCGTAGTAGTGACAGTATACGGATGAAGTAGGTGTTTCCAATCTGTACCGTCTTACTCATTTTAAAGTAGAAATTGCGTTACTCACATGACCACCATAACAGCTTTACGGACGTATCGTGTGTGATTTAAACAGTATCCTGAACAGGCCACGAACACCCTTACAAAGGACTTACTGTTTTCATAAAAAGTCTCCTTAGAAATTCAAACGATGGGATTTCCCTCCACACCAGGAGTGACGGTGGATTATTCAATACGGTAAGACTTCGAGCAAGAACCAAAATCAGGAAAGTGTTCATGAGGAAGTTACTCTTTGCGGACGATGCGGCTTTGACGGCTGATTCTGAAGAAGGACTGCAGCGACTAATAAGTTGCTTTGCCAATGCTTGTAAGGAATTTGGCCTGACCATTAGCTTAAACAAAACCAAGGTCATGGGCCAAGGGGTTAGAAGTGTGCCGGAAATTCAGATTGATGGACACACACTAGAGGTAGTAAATGAGTTCTCCTATCTGGGATCCACCATCTCTAGTAACCTCTCCTTGATTCCGAAATAAGCAAGCGTATTGGTAAAGCAGCAACAATGATGTCGCGGCTCAATACACGCGTCTGGAGAAACCCGATGCTGACTACAAACACGAAGATGCAAGTCTACAGGTCTTGTGTGCTGAGCGCCCTCCTCTACGGCAGTGAAACGTGGTCGCTGTATTCACACCAGCAACGCAGACTCAACGTCTTCCATCTACGAAATCTCCGAAGAATATTACGCATAAATTGGCAAGATCACATTTCAAACAACACCGTCTTGCAACGAGCCGGACTACAAGGTGTGTTCGCTCTCCTGGCTCACAGACGTCAGCGTTGGCTCGGTCACGTGAAACGAATGAATGAAAATCGCATTCCAAAGGCTATGCTGTTTGGCGAACTTGACGATGGCTCGAGGTCGATCGGTAGACCACAACTACGCTATATGGACGTCTGCAAGCAGGATATGAAAACGGAGACATGCAGCTGACCGAGAGAGCTGGAGGAGCCTCAGCTGTAAATGTTGCCCAAGATCTCATGAAGCCACGGATCGAGAGAACGGACGGACAAAGCTGGTGTTTTCGAAATCAAGAACCCGATGCTTTTAGTAAATGTTGAAAACTCTGACGGTCTAGTATAGGCTTCTACAACCACAGACGACGGTGCAGTGAATAAAATACAAGTAATCATGAAAGAAATATTGAGAATATATACCCACAGGTAATAAATGGGAAACTGGAAATATAGCCTTAGGAATAAAAGATAATAAAAAACAAAAAATATCTGGGGTGATAATGACCATAATCCTTCGAAACTGACGGCAGTCAATCAATCAGGCTTAGAAACTCAAGTGCCGATGCCTTTATTAATAATATGCGCGATTACCTAGATACCCAATCATCAATTTGGAGCGCTTATTTTCATTTCGAGTCCATCGCAGCTTAACTGACCTTTCACCTTCAAAGTATCATACGTTCTCAGAAGGCTGATGAATGTCAACGGATTTCGGTCTATGGTTTCAATCTGGCTTATGTCAGTGATTTCGTCAGGCTCGGTATGAGCCATAATCCTGAAATCTCGCTAAAACTGCTCACGATCACCCCCTAGCTATTAGCAGCCCTTCATGATATTCAGAGGCTTTTCGTTGCAATTATTCTCGGAAACGATTTTAACGAAATCTTCAATTCCATGCTGATTCGGTCTAGATAATTACAGAATTATTCCTAAAAAGTTACCTGTACAATTATACTATCAAATATTTGCAAATTAGTGCGCTTCTGTTAGGTTGGTCTTTAAAGTTCGTGTATGTGGGCAATCAGGAAAGGGTATAACTGAGAAAAAGGGGAATGACCCCCTAAAAGCGCTCTCATACTCCACGTGAATGTGAACAAAAGTCCGCTTTCCTCACCTTCCGTTTATCCAGTCCATCGCTGATCAGCGAGACGGCAATCAACCGGATATGATTAAGAATCAATACGCATTGAATCGGTACAGACCATTAAAGAATGATTCAAAATACCTAGTATGCTATCATAGGTACTTGTACGATTCAACAGCCAAAAGTACTTCCAAATGAGTGTTCTACCCTCAGGTGGGCGCATTAGTACACAAGCTCGGGAGGATTTTCTGTGTGCAATGAGCTACGTATGTACAACTGATGACGACTAATAAGTCAGAAACCGGTGTTGTACTTGGTTTGAATGCAAACAAAAAGCCTTCCGAATTCAGAAGTATCTACTATGATTTACAGTTATTCCATGGCTGAATCAGAAACCATGAGGTGAACGGTTGTTTACTCATGTTTCGATACGCATTGAATCGGTACATATCATTAAAGAATGATTTAAAATACCTAGTATGCTATCATAGGTACTTGTACGATTCAACAGCCAAAAATACTTGCAAATGTCTATGCCTTTATCAAAACTGTTTTAATCGTATTAATTTATCACAAAGGTCATTTCAAATAAACGACTCGTTCTTCAAAAGATTATAAATAGAAACGAATTTTTGCAACAAATAAAGAATATGCGTTTAGTCGTCCCTGGCTTCAAAGGCGATTATCGTAACTTAGAGAATGCTCCTTGATACTTTGCTCAAAATCAGCTGCCCAGACTGAGAGATTGCAAACAGCACAGACACACACGTCATATAATCTTGTACTGAGGTTCTCTATGTAGCAATCACCCTATTATGATGGCAGTAAAAGAGGAAAGAACAGGAAAAGTGATTTTCCAAAAATTAAACGTATGGTACACAATCGTCCGGGCTTCATCCAAGAGTTTCTTAAACTCCATGTTTGTTTAGACAGTAGTTGATTGATTCTTCATAAATCACTGTAATTTATAAGCAGTTTTTGAAATCTACAACTTTGTCCTGCTTTCCGCTTTTATATTTCCTATCTATTTGTGAACGCGTATCGTTTTTAACAGTTTCGACTGCTTCTAACATCTGCGCTGCTTTTTCAGGTTTGACATGTTTGTCATATTATTCTGCATTTCAAGTAGCGAGCGAATGTTTTTCAATTCAGCACCATGAGTTATGCAATAACTGGAAAATG